>CM046037.1:74427454-74529954 GCA_025215565.1 Flaveria ramosissima | reverse complement strand
TGATGATGATGATGATGATGATGATGATGATGATGATGATGATGATGATGATGATGATGATGATGATGATGATGATGATGATGATGATGATGATGATGATGATGATGATGATGATGATGATGATGATGATGATGATGATGATGATGATGATGATGATGATGATGATGATGATGATGATGATGATGATGATGATGATGATGATGATGATGATGATGATGATGATGATGATGATGATGATGATGATGATGATGATGATGATGATGATGATGATGATGATGATGATGATGATGATGATGATGATGATGATGATGATGATGATGATGATGATGATGATGATGATGATGATGATGATGATGATGATGATGATGATGATGATGATGATGATGATGATGATGATGATGATGATGATGATGATGATGATGATGATGATGATGATGATGATGATGATGATGATGATGATGATGATGATGATGATGATGATGATGATGATGATGATGATGATGATGATGATGATGATGATGATGATGATGATGATGATGATGATGATGATGATGATGATGATGATGATGATGATGATGATGATGATGATGATGATGATGATGATGATGATGATGATGATGATGATGATGATGATGATGATGATGATGATGATGATGATGATGATGATGATGATGATGATGATGATGATGATGATGATGATGATGATGATGATGATGATGATGATGATGATGATGATGATGATGATGATGATGATGATGATGATGATGATGATGATGATGATGATGATGATGATGATGATGATGATGATGATGATGATGATGATGATGATGATGATGATGATGATGATGATGATGATGATGATGATGATGATGATGATGATGATGATGATGATGATGATGATGATGATGATGATGATGATGATGATGATGATGATGATGATGATGATGATGATGATGATGATGATGATGATGATGATGATGATGATGATGATGATGATGATGATGATGATGATGATGATGATGATGATGATGATGATGATGATGATGATGATGATGATGATGATGATGATGATGATGATGATGATGATGATGATGATGATGATGATGATGATGATGATGATGATGATGATGATGATGATGATGATGATGATGATGATGATGATGATGATGATGATGATGATGATGATGATGATGATGATGATGATGATGATGATGATGATGATGATGATGATGATGATGATGATGATGATGATGATGATGATGATGATGATGATGATGATGATGATGATGATGATGATGATGATGATGATGATGATGATGATGATGATGATGATGATGATGATGATGATGATGATGATGATGATGATGATGATGATGATGATGATGATGATGATGATGATGATGATGATGATGATGATGATGATGATGATGATGATGATGATGATGATGATGATGATGATGATGATGATGATGATGATGATGATGATGATGATGATGATGATGATGATGATGATGATGATGATGATGATGATGATGATGATGATGATGATGATGATGATGATGATGATGATGATGATGATGATGATGATGATGATGATGATGATGATGATGATGATGATGATGATGATGATGATGATGATGATGATGATGATGATGATGATGATGATGATGATGATGATGATGATGATGATGATGATGATGATGATGATGATGATGATGATGATGATGATGATGATGATGATGATGATGATGATGATGATGATGATGATGATGATGATGATGATGATGATGATGATGATGATGATGATGATGATGATGATGATGATGATGATGATGATGATGATGATGATGATGATGATGATGATGATGATGATGATGATGATGATGATGATGATGATGATGATGATGATGATGATGATGATGATGATGATGATGATGATGATGATGATGATGATGATGATGATGATGATGATGATGATGATGATGATGATGATGATGATGATGATGATGATGATGATGATGATGATGATGATGATGATGATGATGATGATGATGATGATGATGATGATGATGATGATGATGATGATGATGATGATGATGATGATGATGATGATGATGATGATGATGATGATGATGATGATGATGATGATGATGATGATGATGATGATGATGATGATGATGATGATGATGATGATGATGATGATGATGATGATGATGATGATGATGATGATGATGATGATGATGATGATGATGATGATGATGATGATGATGATGATGATGATGATGATGATGATGATGATGATGATGATGATGATGATGATGATGATGATGATGATGATGATGATGATGATGATGATGATGATGATGATGATGATGATGATGATGATGATGATGATGATGATGATGATGATGATGATGATGATGATGATGATGATGATGATGATGATGATGATGATGATGATGATGATGATGATGATGATGATGATGATGATGATGATGATGATGATGATGATGATGATGATGATGATGATGATGATGATGATGATGATGATGATGATGATGATGATGATGATGATGATGATGATGATGATGATGATGATGATGATGATGATGATGATGATGATGATGATGATGATGATGATGATGATGATGATGATGATGATGATGATGATGATGATGATGATGATGATGATGATGATGATGATGATGATGATGATGATGATGATGATGATGATGATGATGATGATGATGATGATGATGATGATGATGATGATGATGATGATGATGATGATGATGATGATGATGATGATGATGATGATGATGATGATGATGATGATGATGATGATGATGATGATGATGATGATGATGATGATGATGATGATGATGATGATGATGATGATGATGATGATGATGATGATGATGATGATGATGATGATGATGATGATGATGATGATGATGATGATGATGATGATGATGATGATGATGATGATGATGATGATGATGATGATGATGATGATGATGATGATGATGATGATGATGATGATGATGATGATGATGATGATGATGATGATGATGATGATGATGATGATGATGATGATGATGATGATGATGATGATGATGATGATGATGATGATGATGATGATGATGATGATGATGATGATGATGATGATGATGATGATGATGATGATGATGATGATGATGATGATGATGATGATGATGATGATGATGATGATGATGATGATGATGATGATGATGATGATGATGATGATGATGATGATGATGATGATGATGATGATGATGATGATGATGATGATGATGATGATGATGATGATGATGATGATGATGATGATGATGATGATGATGATGATGATGATGATGATGATGATGATGATGATGATGATGATGATGATGATGATGATGATGATGATGATGATGATGATGATGATGATGATGATGATGATGATGATGATGATGATGATGATGATGATGATGATGATGATGATGATGATGATGATGATGATGATGATGATGATGATGATGATGATGATGATGATGATGATGATGATGATGATGATGATGATGATGATGATGATGATGATGATGATGATGATGATGATGATGATGATGATGATGATGATGATGATGATGATGATGATGATGATGATGATGATGATGATGATGATGATGATGATGATGATGATGATGATGATGATGATGATGATGATGATGATGATGATGATGATGATGATGATGATGATGATGATGATGATGATGATGATGATGATGATGATGATGATGATGATGATGATGATGATGATGATGATGATGATGATGATGATGATGATGATGATGATGATGATGATGATGATGATGATGATGATGATGATGATGATGATGATGATGATGATGATGATGATGATGATGATGATGATGATGATGATGATGATGATGATGATGATGATGATGATGATGATGATGATGATGATGATGATGATGATGATGATGATGATGATGATGATGATGATGATGATGATGATGATGATGATGATGATGATGATGATGATGATGATGATGATGATGATGATGATGATGATGATGATGATGATGATGATGATGATGATGATGATGATGATGATGATGATGATGATGATGATGATGATGATGATGATGATGATGATGATGATGATGATGATGATGATGATGATGATGATGATGATGATGATGATGATGATGATGATGATGATGATGATGATGATGATGATGATGATGATGATGATGATGATGATGATGATGATGATGATGATGATGATGATGATGATGATGATGATGATGATGATGATGATGATGATGATGATGATGATGATGATGATGATGATGATGATGATGATGATGATGATGATGATGATGATGATGATGATGATGATGATGATGATGATGATGATGATGATGATGATGATGATGATGATGATGATGATGATGATGATGATGATGATGATGATGATGATGATGATGATGATTGATGATGATGATGATGATGATGTGATGATGATGATGATGATGATGATGATGATGATGATGATGATGATGATGATGATGATGATGATGATGATGATGATGATGATGATGATGATGATGATGATGATGATGATGATGATGATGATGATAATATCTAGGGGTATTTTGAGTATCTAGTAACTTTAGTATTGATGATTAAATTTGTTAATCAATGACATATTATTTAATATGTTTCAACAAATAATTACAATAATTAGGAATATAATCATACTAATAATAGGACTAATAATAGTACTAATAGTAAATATTATTATAAAGTTACTAATAACAAAAACAACATTTTGTTACTCTACTAATTAAAATTTAAAAGCGTTTTTTTAATGTTTATTCGAACGCCTTTAATGTATTTGTTTTATTTGATATCCGACTTATCAAATATAGAGTTAAGTAATAGTATTATGACAATGAGAATCCGAGTGTCTATATTATTGAAAACCCCTAAACCAAGATGACACTAAAACTATAATTGCACTGTTCTTGTATATGTTTAAAATCGAACTACAAAAGGTCATGCTTAAATTCTAACAAGATAATGATTTTATTCCATCTATGCCCCTCAACAAGCGTTAAACCACTAGATACAATCTAAATCAAGCCTCACTCACTTTCATTAATTATTATTATATTAATTATATTTATAACCTAAGGTGATGACACCTACTAAGTCCGTGGTGTTTAGATTGTTAAAAAATAAAAAGAAACACTTAACTTATTAGAGGTTCCACATTAATTGGAGCCCCACGGAACCCATTGGACCATATTTTGAAACGTCTTCCGGCGAGGCTTTGAGATTAAACCAATATCTTTCTATTTGAAGCATTGTGTGGTATGCCTTCAATTCAACAAGCATACGTTGGCCAGAATAGTACTGAGATTTCTATCTCTGTTTAACTGACTCGCTGGGGAATCCAAGCATCATTCCGGCATTTCACCGTAAGAGGATCCTTAAAGGTGATTCCAAAAGTGATTTGCTCAACTAGGTCAATTCAATATTGTAAGGCCCCGTTCCCGGAAAACCTCACAGTTGGTTAATCATAGCATAAAAATCATTTTTAATAATCAAAACATTGCAGCGGAATTAAATAGACATTCATTAAAACTTAGAATCATATTGTACTCATACATTTGTCTTAAATAGAATAAAAACATAGTGCATTGTTTGAAAATACAATAACGATCTCATAAACAGGAATGCCATCCATTGCTCTCCAAGTAGCTCCATGGTGCCATCCCCAGCATCAGCGCTTACCTGCCAACTATTATGCATAAAATTCAGCTTTGCTGAGTGAGTTCTAGTTTTAAATAATATAAGAAAATATAAACTTTATCCTTCATATAATGACCATGCATACATCATAGTACATAACATTACTTGCATCATAATAAGCATGTTCATTATCTTTCATTCTTTCATTATCTTTCACTTTCATCATAAACAAGATTGCACAAAGCAAGAGCTCCATGTTGATCGACAACAAATGCCAATCCCTGTCGGTACACATGAAAACGGTAGCTAACCCCCGACACTCGATCCACACTGCAAGGCACATAGCCCGCTCATGAATACGGATCCATCATCATACATCAGACTTACATAAGTGAAGTCTATCATAGTGCTTGCAAGACTTTTCATCATCAAATGGGCCCGGGGGTAACATTCATTAAGTTTCTCTTTTCATTAATATCATCTTCCACTTTAATATATAATACTTAACTTATTAAGTACACAACACACCAAGTACTAATCATCATAAAACATAACCGACCTTCCGCGGGACAGCGGGGGTTCGGGGGCGGCAACCTCTAACAACGGGGTCCTAGGGGCAGCAGCCCCTAGTGGGGTCCAAGGGGCAACGCCCCTGGCTGGGGCCGGGCTGCCAGGTCAGCGCGAAAATTTTTTATATTTAAACATTTATATAGCACATTTACTTATAGAAAAATCGTTCTTCCTGTTAAAACCCCTTAAAATCTTGGTCATTTAAAAACGTATATTTAGTATGCATAATAGCCCCAAAACATGGAAAAACTTATAAATAGGGGATCTAGAACTCACCTGGATACCGTGAGTAGCTTCTAAACTAAGCTTTCTAGGCTAGGATCACACTACACAGCCTGCAGACAAGTTAACACTCTAAGGGGTTAATTTCTGCCTAAATTCGCTGCTAATTTCGCTGACAGTTTCGCTGCCAGTTTCGCTGACAATTTCATTGCAAGTTTCGCCCAAGTTTCGTTGGAATTTTCATTGCTACGAAATTATCTGCGAAACTATAGTTTCGCAGAACACCCACAGTTTCGCAGCTTGAACATGCAATTTTGCTGGATGCATACATAGTTTCGCAGATCGAGCTGAAATGACGAACCAACCCATTTTTAACCCAAAATCGCAACTTTTTACGTCCAAACCCTTAGTTTATCATCCATGAGGCTAAATCTAAGCTTTATACATGTTTTCATACGTAAAAATGTGACCTTTATGCGATTTTTTGCAACTTTTTAAAACCCAAAACCCTAGAATCCGGGTTCGATCTACAGAAGGGTTTAGAGGTTGATTCTTACCTGGATTTGTTGCTCCTTTCTTGTGTTTTGATGCTCCAACACCCAGATATTCAATCCCTTGACCTTTGAAGCTCCAAATCTTGAGTTTCCTTCATTTCTCTCTCTACTTTCTCTCTGTATGAATTTGGTGGCTAGGGTTGCAAATGATGCAGATGGAGGCTGATTTTGTTTCTTAAGGGCTGATTATGGGCCTTTATTCCTATAGGTCACTACCCAATAAGCCTAATTTAGCCCATGACCATTTCCTTACCTTATTAAATACCCAATAATTAAGCCCATTATCCTTAATGACTCGTTTTGACTTTTCGGGGTGTTACAAGTCTCCCCCACTTATTTAGGTTTCGTCCTCAAAACCTGTCATTCATCAAACAATTGGGGATAAAATTTCCTCATCTCCTCCTCGGTCTCCCACGTAGATTCTGATCCTTTTCTGTGTCTCCACTGTACTCGTACTAGTGGAAACACTTTATTCCGTAAGTGCTTCTCCTTCCAATCAAGGATGGCCACCGGCTGCTCTACATAATTCAGCCGTTCATCGAATTCAATGTCTTCTAATGGTACAACTGCATCATATCTGCCAGACATTTCCTGAGATGAGATACATGAAACGTAGGGTGAATTCCACTCAGCTAATCAGGTAGTTCTAATTTGTAACCTACTTCCCCTACCCTCGCGACAATACGGAATGGACCTATGAACCTTGGGCTTAACTTTCCCCGTTTTCGAAACCTGATGATCCCTTTCCAGGGAGATACCTTGAGCATAACCTTGTCACCAACTTCAAACTCTATTGGTCTATGCCTCTTATCAGCATAAGACTTTTGGCGATCCTTTGCGGCTTTCATGAATGCTTTGATCTTATCTAACTTCTCGGTCGTGACCTCGATCACTTCAAGGCTTCCCAATTCCTTTTGCCCGATGTCACCCCAACACATATGCGCTCTGCACTTCCTACCGTACAACATCTCATAAGGTGGCATACCAATGCTGGCATGGTAACTATTACTATATGAGAATTCTGCCAATGGTAAGTGCTCATCCCAACTTCCTCCAAAGTCGATTACACACGCTCGTAGCATGTCTTCTAACGTCTGAATCGTTCTTTCCGACTGACCATCCGTCTGGGGGTGGTAAGCCGTACTAATATGCAGTCTAGTCCCCATTAAGTCGTGAAACCTCTTCTAGAACTTGGACGTAAGCCGTGTGTCCCTATCCAAAATGATAGACACTAGCACGCCATGACGAGCCACGATCTCCTTGATAAATAGCTCTGCCAACCTCTCAGAGGAAAACGTCTCACGAATTGGTAGGAAATAGGCGCTCTTTGTTAAACGGTCAACAATCACCCAGATTGCGTCGCTTCCTCTCGTCGTGCGAGGTAGCTTTGTGATGAAGTCCATTGTGATGTGTTCCCATTTCCATTCAGGAATATCCAAGGGCTGGATCTTTCCATATGGCTTTTGGTGCTCTGCCTTCACTTGCAGACAAGTCAGGCACTTGCTCACGTACTTAGCCACGTCTCGCTTCATTCCCAGCCACCAGTAATATTTCTTCAGATCCTGATACATTTTGTGGCAGCGGGATGAATGGAATATCGAGTTTTGTGAGACTCATCCATGATCTTCCCCCTCAGATCCCCATAGAGAGGGATCCACATTCGCCCAGATCGGGTTCTAACACCCAGGGTGTTTTCCCCCAAATCTGAAACTTGTCCTTTCATCCTTTCAGAGTTGACTCTGTCATCTCTCAATGCCTCGTCTTGAAACTCCCTCACTTGTTTCATAACATCAGGCGTCATGATTATCTGGTAAGCCCTCACCCGAATTGGTTCGGGTTGTCCCTTCCGGCTAAGGGCGTCAGCAACCACATTGGCTTTGCCTGGATGATAATGAATTTCACAGTCGTAATCCTTGATCAGTTCCAACCACCTCCTCTGCCTCATGTTGAGTTCCTTTTGTTTGAAGAAATACTTCAGACTTTTATGATCAATGAAGATGGTGCACTTCACCCCATACAGGTAGTGCCTCCAAATCTTCAATGCAAACACCACCGTAGCCAACTCTAAATCATGGGTAGGATAATTAGCCTCGTGGACCTTTAATTGTCTAGAAGCATAGGCTATCACCTTCCCTCGTTGCATCAACACGCAACCCAATCCTGCATACGAGGCATCTGAGTAGACTACTAGATCCTCGTTCCCTTCAGGTAACGTCAAGACAGGGGCTTGAGTTAACCTCATCTTCAGTTCTAGGAAGGCGTTCTCCTGATCAGTACCCCATTCATACTTCACATCCTTTTGGGTCAACTTTGTCAAAAGAGAAGCTATCTTGGAGAAATCCTGGATAAACCTCCTATAGTAGCCTGCCAGGCCTAAGAAACTGCGAATCTCGGATGGCGTCTTTGGAGGTTCCCATTGCATCACCGCTTCAACCTTTGCAGGGTCCACCCTGATCCCCTCAGGATTAACCACATGACCCAGAAATTGAACTTCTCGAAGCCAAAATGCGCATCTTAGCATATAACTTTTCACTTCTAAGCGTCTCCAATACTTCCTGAATATGATCAGCATGTTCCTCTTCGCTTTTTGAATAAATCAAAATGTCATCGATAAACACTATTACCGATTTATCCAACATCGGCCGACACACCCGATTCATAAGATCCATAAAAGCAGCTGGCGCGTTGGTCAAACCAAAGGACATGATGAGGAATTCGTAGTGTCCATAACGCATACAGAACGCTGCTTAGGAATGTCTTGTTCTTTCACCTTCAGTTGGTGGTAACCAGACCACAGGTCTATCCTTGAAAACCAGCTGGCACCATGAAGTTGATCGAACAGGTCGTCGATCCTTGGTAACGGATACCGATTCTTTACGGTCAGCTTATTGAGCTCGCGATAGTCAATGCACATCCGCATGCTACCATCTTTCTTCTTGACGAATAAAACCGGAGCACCCTATGGAGAGATACTCGGTCGGATGAAGCCATTATCCAATAGAGCTTGCAACTAGTCCCTCAGTTCTACCATCTCCGAAGGAGCTAACCGATATGGTGCTTTAGCAACAGGTTGTGCTCCCGGTAGCAAATCAATCTGGAATTCGATTTCGCGGTCAGGCGGCACACCGGTCAGGTCTTCAGGAAAGACGTCAGGAAACTCGCGCACTACCGGCACGTCTGATAATTGTGGCTCTGGTGCATCCACATCTTTTACATAGGCCAAGTAAGCGCTACACCCACGTCTCAAGTACTTTTCAGCTGTGATCATCGACACGACCTTCGGTACACAGCACACCTTATCTCCACGAATCATAACAGAACTACCGTCGGGTGCTGTTAGACGAATTATCTTCTTACTACATACTATATTGGCTTCATAGCTAGCTAACCAATCCATGCCTAACACCACATCAAAACCTCCTAAGGCCATAACATGCAACCTAGCAGGGAACTTACAATCTTTTAACTCAAGCAGGCAATCCTCGGCCACCTTAGTTACCTTAGTGGACTTACCAATGGCTGTTTCTACATAGAAAGGCTCGTCTAACTTTCTACTCTTATCATGCAACAAACGGCAAAAGGCAGTAGACACAAAACTCCTACTAGCACCAGGATTAAAGAGCATAGAAGCATATTCATGGTCTACCAGAACATACCTAAAAATACTTCTAGATCTGCCCTGGCCTCCTCACGAGTTATGTTGAATGCCCTCGCCTTCGCCTTTGAACCGTCACCCCTTCCCTTATCTCCAGCTTTAACCGTTCCTGATCCTTCTGGTTTTCCTTTCTTACAGTCTCTTCCCACATGACCCATCTCGCCACACTGGTAACACTTCCCCGCCTTGCAATCCCTGCATATTGGCCCTCGCCTCCATATTTGAAACATTTGCCTGTCCCAACTCTGCACTCCCCTGAATGACCCCTTCCACACTTCCTACACGCACCTCCTTCACCTGAATTTCCTCGCCTCCCTTACTGATCCTCAACTCTCATCCTCTTCTCCCCAATCCTGAATTTGTCACCTCCTAACCTCTTCCCATTTCCATTCTTATTCCCACTCCATCTCTCCATCTCTCCATCTTCTTTTGTACAGGCACCGGATCTCTTTCATCGTACAGTCTCCCAGCTAAATCCACCACAGACCTAAACGTACCCGGTCTGGCTGCAATCATGTGCCTCCTGATGTCCACGAGCAAACCCTGCATGTATCTCTTGATCTTCTTGGACGCAGGTGTCACCATTTCTGGCACAAGTCTAACAAGTTCGTTGAACTTGGAGGTGTACTCTTGATGAGTCATGTTCCCAGCCTCCAAATGCAAGAACTCCTTCTCAATCTTGTCTAATTCCCGATGGGGACAATACTCCTCCAACACCAACTCCTTCAACTCGGACCACTTCATTCTGGCTATCGATCGCTTTCCTTCAGCCTGGACAACATTGTCCCACCAGCACAACGCTGAGTCAACGAAAGAATGAGTGGCAAACTTAACTTTTTGATCTTCCCGACACTCACTAATTTCCAGTACCGCTTCCATCTCTCTAAGCCAGCGATGAGCGGCAGTAGCATTGCCGTTACCGTCAAAGGTTGGGGGCTTGCACCTTTGAAATGCCCCATAGTTGCACCCCCTAGTAGTCTCTCTCTCGGACTCCTCATCACTGTCGTCATCATGGACTACCACCTTAGGGTTTGATGGCTCCTCCTTAGATTCCTCAGTCCTCCTAGTGGGCCTTCCTGAATTCTTCTCATTTTCCTTCCCCTTCTTCTCAGCTTTCTCTCCATCCTTGACTGCTTTGATCACCTCGGTCACCACCGAGGGTAAGACATTTTGCATGACATTGTAGACTTCGTCAGCGATAGCCTCCTTCACAGTGGGTTTGAGGGTGGCTGATCCCTCCCCCTCTGGGTGACTATGGAGGTCTGACTCCTCATGAACCGTCTCGGGAGCCTTAGCTTTACTCCGGGTGACACGTGGCTCAGTAGTACGCCCGCCACGAGCACCTCCTCGGGTTGCCCTCCCAGATTTTCTACCAGCCATAACTAATTCCTATAAGATTCAAACACCAAAATGGTTATTCAAGATAATTGCTCAGATCATATAAGTACGGTAAGTCCTTAATTACAGTGGCTAAGTGTGATTAACCACTTACCTTACCCTCCTGTCCCAAGCAATCACTATCCTAACACATATTAGTATTCAAATCTACAAGCACATAAAACAAATAGCACACGCACATAATTCTGGTTCTACTTGAAACTTTTATCTGATGGCACGTAGCTACTTGGATTGACATCCTTCATTCGGTCCCATTTTCAGTTTAGGTTTTGAAAATAGTTTACCCAATTCTCTTAAACTTTGGCTCTGATACCAACTTGTAAGGCCCCGTTCCCGGAAAACTTTCACAGTTGGTTAATCATAGCATAAAAATCATTTTTAATAATCAAAACATTGCAGCGGAATTAAATAGACATTCACTAAAACTTGGAAATCATATTGTACTCATACATTTGTCTTAAATAGAGTAAAAACGTAGTGCATTGTTTGAAAATACAATAACGATCTCATAAACAGGAATGCCATCCATTGCTCTCCAAGTAGCTCCATGGTGCCATCCCCAGCATCAGCGCTTACCTGCCAACTATTATGCATAAAAGTCAGCTTCGCTGAGTGAGTTCTAGTTTTAAATAATATAAGAAAATATAAACTTTATCCTTCATATAATGACCATGCATACCTCATAGTACATAACATTAGTTGCATCATAATAAGCATGTTCATTATCTTTCATTCTTTTATTATCTTTCATTATCTTTCACTTTCATCATAAACGAGATTGCACAAAGCAAGAGCTCCATGTTGATCGACAACAAATGCCAATCCCTGTCGGTACACATGAAAACGGTAGCTAACCCCCGACAGTTGATCCACACTACAAGGCACATATCCCGCTCATGAATACGGATCCATCAGCATACATCCGACTCACATAAGTGAAGTCTATCATAGTGCTTGCAAGACTTTTTATCATCAAATGGGCCCTGGGTAACATTCATTAAGTTTCGATTTTTATTAATATCATCTTCCACTTTAATATATAATACTTAACTTATTAAGTACACAACACACCAAGTACTAGTCATCATAAAATATAACCGACCTTCCGCGGGACAGCGGGGGTTCGGGGGCGGCATCCCCTAACAGCGGGGTCCTAGGGGCAACAACCCCTAGTGGGGTCCAAGGGGCAACGCCCCTGGCTGGGGCCGGGCTGCCAGGTCAGCGCGAAAAATTTTTATATTTAAACATTTATATAGCACATTTACTTATAGAAAAATCGTTCTTCCTGTTAAAACCCCTTAAAATCTTGGTCATTTAAAAACGTATATTTAGTATGCATAATAGCCCCAAAACATGGAAAAACTTATAAATAGGGGATCTAGAACTCACCTGGATACCGTGAGTAGCTTCTAAACTAAGCTTTCTAGGCTAGGATCACACTACACAGCCTGCAGACAAGTTAACACTCTAAGGGGTTAATTTCTGCCTAAATTCGCTGCTAATTTCGCTGACAGTTTTGCTGACAGTTTCATTGCCAGTTTCGCATGGCAGTTTCGCCCAACTTTCGTTGGAATTTTCATGGCTGCGAAATTATCTGCGAAACTATAGTTTCGCAGAACACCCACAGTTTCGCAGCTTGAACATGCAATTTCGCTGGATGCATACACAGTTTCGCAGATCGAGCTGAAATGACGAACCAACCCATTTTTAACCCAAAATCGCAACTTTTTACGTCCAAACCCTTAGTTTATCATCCATGAGGCTAAATCTAAGCTTTGTACATGTTTTCATATGTAAAAATGTGACCTTTATGCGATTCTTTGCAACTTTTCAAAACCCAAAACCCTAGAATCCGGGTTTGATCTACAGAAGGGTTTAGAGGTCGATTCTTACCTGGATTTGTTGCTCCTTTCTTGTGTTTTGATGCTCCAACACCCAGATCTTCAATCCCTTGACCTTTGAAGCTCCAAATCTTGAGTTTCCTTCACTTTCTCTCTCTACTTTCTCTCTGTACGAATTTGGTGGCTAGGGTTGCAAATGATGCAGATGGAGGCTGATTTTGTTGCTTAAGGGCTGATTATGGGCCTTTAATCCCATAGGTCACTACCCAATAAGCCTAATTTAGCCCATGGCCATTTCCTTACCTTATTAAATACCCAATAATTAAGCCCATTATCCTTAATGACTCGTTTTGACTTTTCGGGGTGTTACAAATATCAAACAGAAAGGTAGCAATTCTTTTGGCACAGTCTTTTGGTATATGCAATTAAGAAGCCAAACTCAGATAGAAAGGCTTGCCTTTCGCACTATGGAAAGCAGCGCAACAATCAAGCCTATGGCCGAACCCTTCCATTACTCAATAGGTCGCGCCCTAACTTCAATAAAGCCAAAGACGAGATTCCAAAGCCCAACCTCACTAAAGAGAATCACACGTTTAAGGACCCAGATAGAATGGTAACCAACTCCCCCTTAGTTACTTTCGTTAACTCCCCTGTGAATCTAAGCATCGCAATCAGGAATTATCAGTGTTAGATTGGAATCGAGTTAATTATTGCGGAATGATCATTAATCGTTGTTTAATTGATTAATTGTTAAAAATCAATGACAATAAATATTAATGCAAAAGAACACAATGATATCAACACAATAAATAAACAGAACAAGACTTGATTCCAAAGTATATCATTAAAACTTGTTAATGATTACAGATGAATAAATAATGAATGCTATAAACAATGATTGTTTCGAACATGTTAAGGTTTATGATGTATTGATTAACGGCTGCTAGGGTTTTGTGTTTGATTGTGTGAATTGATGTGATGGTTGGTAAGTTGTCGTCTATTGCTTGTGTTACCCGTACTTGATGTGAAACCTAGGACTCCTATTTATAGACGCACATGTTTCTGTTAAGGAAACATCGAATCTCTTGGAATGCGTGGTTTGACTTGTTGACTTGAATTACTTGTATCATTTAAGTACAAGTGTTTTGTCTTCAGCAACAAATTTGTCTTCCGCAGGAGTTTGCTTTCCGTAGAAGTCTTCACTTGATATCTTCATTGTACAAGTTGTTCATCTGTGGGTCTTTGATCTCTCAGCTCCCTTAGACTTGTATGCATTGGTGTTATTCCGTATGAAATCCTCGGATGTATATCCAGTTAGAAGAATATCTACGAAAGAATAAATTTGTTCATCCGTAGATGTTTCGTACACTTAGTCAATTTCAGAAATTGACTAAGTCTAATGTTTGATCCTGCAATCATACATACAAATCAACACATATATGGGTTAACCTATATACATAATGCATACATCATAATAATGAATTACAAATATTCATTACAATTATTGATCAAGTTCTAAGCCTATACAAAATGATCTAGATCTATTATTCCTAGATCTAACAATACTCCCCCTTAGGCTTAGCAACTTTCAATTCAGCTCTTCAGGCTTGACAGTTCCTTGACTCTTGCTATTATTTTGTTGTACAAATATGAAACAACAATCTTCTAATCATCATACTTGTATTTGATCTCCATCTTGCTGATCATCTTTAGAGTTTCAAAACTTAGACCCAAAACATCTTCTTCAGTAGTCAGACTTTCCACAACACTCTGATTATGCACTATTTCTAGCTCATCGTGTTCTGAGATCCTCAGTTCTGACACTTCCTTGATTGTAGTTCCTATCAACTGTCCAGCCTCCTATCTTCTTCTCTTGTATGCCTTTGCATGCAGTTTGTCAATCACTTGAATCATGAGAACATATAGGCATAGATCATTCAAAGCTTTCTCATCAACAAGCTTTGGGAAAAATTTGTCGTGCAGGTATGAAGTATAGCTTGGGTGAAGCAGTTTGATTTCAACTGGATCAAATATCCTTATTCTCTCAGCTTTCTTTCTATCTTCATTCCTCAGCAACACCAACTCTTTGGTTTTCTAAACATATCCCCATTCTGTTATGGGATATGTATTTTGATTTCCTTCAAAGCTTTTTAGAGTTGCTGAATTCCTGTTGCTGTATCCAACCCTCTTTAAAAATTCATCATCTACAAGAGTAGAGGAGTTGGATTTTGATCTTTTCTTTCCTTGATTTCTTTTTCTGTGCTCAACATCCTCCCTCTTAGCCTTCTTAAGCACATCATCTATGAATTTTGTCTTTAGCCTTCCCACTGAAACAGAGAAATCTCTTCCTTGGGTGGATTGGATAGTTAGAAATTATTAAGTTGTGAAAATCCTTAATATCTCCTTCAGGAAGACTCAATAATGTTTCTACATCATGGAAGTATTGGATTCTTCTAGATGTTCTCTTAATGATTGCACAATCCCAGTCTGGATCATATTTCCAGGCCATAATCCTATTTTCTTCCACAGAACTGGGAGTTGTGGTATGATCAAAAAGCTCTATCAGTGTTGACTTTTGCTCTGTTATTTCCCTTACAGTAGTTCCCAAAGGCCATACCTTTCCAGGGATAACTTCTCGGGGTTCTCTAATCAGCTTTTCCTTCCCTTTGTGCTGGTCTTTAGATTCAACAGTTACAGGATCAGCATGGAGTTTGCTTTGTTGCTCATAAGATGGGTTTGGAGTTTCAGTTCTGAACTTTACACCAGTTTCTAGCTCTTACTTCATCACATGCTCCATCATCTTTCTTAACTCAGCCACTGATCTTCCCTTCAGCTCATGCGCTTTGTAGTTATGCCCTTGTAACCAACAAGTCATATTATACCTGCTCAGCCTTGCTGTATCACAGTGACTCAACTCTTTCTTTGTTTTCCGGATTGACTGATAGGCTGTGAATGTCTCATAGTCACAGTTGGGGATAATAAACCTTGCAAGCTCAACTCTTTCAGTAGATCTTTCATTTCAGTCATGTTCTTCCTTTCTACCATGTCATATGGAAATCCATGGTTAACTAGGGTCATAAACATTGTTGATTCATGCCTTTCTTCCAATATATCTTTTGTGGTCAGTAGATCATCACCTTTTGATTCTTTGTGTTCTTTGGGAGACTCATCTTTAGTAAGCTCATTCCATTCAGCATCACTCTCTGTTTCAGCATGAGATATAGGCTTCAAGGTTGAGACATCCACTGAAGGAGTGTGTTCTGGAGATGTGGGTTTTGACCTTTTTGGTGATTCTTCAACATCAATCACTTCTTTCTTTACAGGCCCCAAGTATCTCCTCTTTCTTGAGTATTGAATGATTTGTTTTAAAGTCTCAGCAAATTCTTTTGGTTGTTTTGTTGCAGGAGCACTTGATTCAATGTCACTTATCTTCTTTTTCAGCTCATCAATCTCTGCATCTTTTCTTTCCAGCTGAGCAGATTGTTCATTCAGAGTCTTTTTAGCTTTGTTGTTCTCCAACACAAGCTTCTCTCTTTCATCCTTCTCATGTTCAATAGTCTCTTTTAGTTCTTTGACTAACTCATGCAGAGCATCAATTACTTCATTGTCTTCTTGAACATTTTCTCTTAATCTTTTCAAGGATGCTTCTTGAGTTAACAACTTATCCTCCTTTTCTCTTATCATCCCCTTCAACTCCCTTATTCTTTCTAACCTCTTGTTTGATTTTATGATCAGCTTGTTGTATTCAGCTACCAAGTAACTTTTGCTCATAGGGATGTCTTCATCACTAAGATCATCTTCATGATATGCAATGACATCAACATAGTTAGCTTCTTCTTCTCCTTCTTGATGTTCAGCAACAATTTCATCATTATTTACTTCATCAAGGGCTATACTGGCTGAGCTTGAACTGGATGCAACAGCTTGATCTGCATGTTCTTGATCTGGTTGTTGTTGTTGTTGAGGATCAATGATGTTCTTGAACATGGACACGATTTGCTTCCAACTTTCAGGCAAATTATGGAGCATCTTTTTGTTTAATTCCTCATTTGTATACTTTAACTCCATGATGTTCATCTCGGTTACTAATTGCATAAACTGATGGAGTTGTTAATATGATGAAATGTTTCATATTGTGAGCGAAGTGTGTCCTTCCTAATGCTTCTGATTTCATCACTCCCTTCACAGAGTGTATGAAGTATCTTCCACAAGGAATTTGTTGTTTTATAATTCTCACAACTGATTAATATTTCTTCAGGTAAAGCCATACTAAGTAGACTGTATGCTCTAACATCAATTTTAACCTTTTTAACATCATCAGGTGAAAGATCTTTTGTACTTATGGGTTGGTTGTTGTCATTGTAATTCGGCCCAAGAGTGGGTGGAATGTAAGGACCTTCAGTTATTGATACCCATAAGTCAGAATCAGTGTAATTCACATGATTCCTGAACTTTATCTTCCAGGATTTAAAATCCGCTTTTGTTTCCAACTTTGGAGGTTGGTATGATGATCCACCGACAAAATTACTCATTTTAGTTAAAATATTAGAATTCAACTAAAACAGAGTTTCTTTTGAGTAATGAACTAATTGATGATGAAAGCTTAATTAAATAATTAAGTGATTGATCTCACCAATCAGTCAGTCCTTTTAATGATAATTAAGTATCAAATATAGGATTTTTGTTAATGTTTTTGTTAAATTAATTTGAACAATAGATGAATATCAATCAATAACCCAATCTATGATTCAATTAATATGAAAATAGATCTATGTTAACCAAGCAATGAAACAGTACTCGCTGAAAGACAGATCATCGTTTTATTGTTTTTTAAAATTAATTCACATAAAAATACTTTTGCTCAAACACAATAGATCTAATCAGAAGAACTGATAAAACTAATGTAATAAGCAAACAATTAAACAATTCTAACACCGATAGATCAATCGATCTAAATCAATGAGCACTTGGCTCTGATACCACCTGTGAATCCAAGGATCGGAATCAGGAATTATCAATGTTAGATTGGAATCGAGTTAATGATTGCGGAATGATCATTAATCGTTGTTTAATTTATTAATTGTTAAAAATCAATGACAATAAATATTAATGCTAAAGAACATAATGATATCAACACTATAAATAAATGAACAAGATTTGATTCAAAAGTATTTCATTAAAACATGTTAATGATTACAGATGAATAAATAATGAATGCTATAAACAATGATTGCTTCAAACGTGTTGAGGTTTATGATGTATTGATGTGACGGCTACTAGGGTTTTGTGTTTGATTGTGTGAATTGATGTGATGGTTGGTAAGTTGTCGTCTATTGCTTGTGTTACCCATACTTGATGTGAAACCTAGGACTCCTATTTATAGACACACATGTTTCTGTTAAGGAAACAACAAATCTCTTGGAATGCGTGGTTTGACTTGTTGAATTGTTGACTTGAATTACTTGTATCATTTAACTACAAGTATTTTGTCTTCAGCAGCAAATTTGTCTTCCGCAGGAGTTTGCTTTCCGTAGAAGTCTTCACTTGAAATCTTCATTGTACAAGTTGTTCATCCGTGGGTCTTTGATCTCTCAGCTCCCTTAGACTTGTCTGCATTGGTGTTCTTCCTTATAAAATCCTCGGATGCATTTGCAGTTAGAAGAATATCTACAGAAGAACAAATTTGTTCATCCGTAGATGTTTCGTACACTTAGTCAATTTCAGAAATTGACTAAGTCTAATGTTTGATCCTGCAGTCATACATACAAATCAACACATATGATCTAGATCTATTATTCCTAAATCTAACATCTTCTTTAAGGAATCTGCAGGACCGTTGAAGGGATGGTCAATACACTTAGTCTCACAATGAGAAGAGTACTTAGAACACTTAACAAATTAAATAGGGAACTGGGACTTTGTTTATGATGCTATGAACACACAAGTAAACTAGAGACAGAAACTTAAGAACAACAAGATAGTTTGGTTTTCAAGATTGCAGTATATTGCTTCTTAAGTTCTATTACAAGTGTTTACAAAGCATAAGAAATAAGTTACAAGGACTTGAGATTCTTTATACTACATCCTACAGCCGGCCATACTTTGAAGGCCAGCTGGAAACATTAATCTAGACAACAAAATCAATGTAGAGTCAAAAGGCAGATTGTCTTTTGACAAGTGACTATGACATGCCATAGCTCACATCCTAATATATTACAAAGAGGATAAAAGTACATAAAGTAAAAAGTTACAAACACAAGACCTTAATGTACAGTTACCAAAAGCATGGACCTTTTCACCAACTTGTATAAGTTGGTGAGTCTTCAGAGTTGCAGTGGAAAGTGGTCCAGCTTTTGGAAAAGTACATCAGATAAAGCATGTATTAAAAGTCTTCGGAAGAAATCTGTCTTCACTTCATTAGCTTCATAAGACTTTGTCTTTGAAGCTTCAGAAGACTTCACTTTTGGCTTTGGAAGATATTGGTCTTGGCTTCGGAAGATTTCATACTTAGAATATTTTCTAGTATAGAGTATGAATCTTCCGAAGCAACTTCTACTTTGCACTAAGTGCATGCATGCAGGAAAGACTTGGGTTGTTTTGGGTGCATCAGCCTTTCATTAAACCTTACAAACTCCCCCTAGGCTGATGCTACCAAAAAAATGAATACTTTAGATAATGACAGTCCTCATCATGATGATGACCATACCCTTCTTTATCAGATGGTCAGGATCACTTAGACTTTCAAAGTATCTTCTCATTTCAAAGAGATCATGGAGAGGTAGGTTAAACATGTCCTGCCATGTGTAGACATCTTGACCACCTTGATCTCTATTGACATACCATCTTTCTGGATTAGTAGTGAAGGTCCAGGACAAGATGGGTCTTCCTGATGCAAGAGGAGCTACTTGTGTTGGAGTTGGTTGAGTTGCCTCTTGTTGCACTTCCTCAGGATGCTCTGACTCATCTTGAGGTCCGGAGGTGGATGACTTTGACTTATTCTTCTTCTTGTTTGAAACAGGTTTAGTAGCCATCCTTTTCCTTCTCTTTGGGAACTTTAACTGAGAAGATTGCCCTTCAGCACCAGGTTGTTCTGTCTTGTCTTTCTCAGTTGGGTCCTCCTCTCTCACAGGTTCAGAACAAGAGGGAGTTGGACCCTACTGTGGATCAGAAGATGAAGCCTGCTGAGGTTCAGCATGAAGTCCAGGTTGTGTTGTCTCAAATTTTTCAACCTTAACCTTAACTTCAGGAGGAGCTTGACTTGGTGAGGAGTGTAGTCAACAAGCTCTCCCCTCTTGATCTTCTGCTTGATCACCCTGATGTGCTCATCCATTATGGATAGAGACATTGGTCCAAGCCTCCTTCCGAAGAATCCATACAGCTTCAAGAAGCTCATCATCCTCTGCCTATCTGCAGACTTCTTCTGACTCTTTTGGATGATAGCTCTTGACTTTGCAGCTTCTTCCCTCATCTTTCTCTTTGTAGTCTTTTGTTCTTTGAGAACTTGAATTTCAAGTTGCTTGAGGTACTCAAACTCAATGTACTCAAAGGACAAAGGAAAAAATGCAGCTTCCTAATAGAGTCCTGTGGCACTCAGGTAGTTGATCATGTTTTGTCTATCAACTTCTTTATCTACCTGAGGTTGTGGAGTTGCCACAGCCTCTTGCACAGGGCTTTCTTGAACTGGGGAGAGAGTAGGAGCATGTTTGTACAACCTTTTCTACCTTCTTTCTTCCTTAATCTTGAGAAGCAACTCTGCATCCTCCGCCTCCTTCCTGTCCCTAGACATTTCCATGTCTGCCAGTTTATTCAATTCATCTAAGGGGAGAGAGATGATCTCATCTACATCATAGTTCCTGATCTGCAGATAGTTAATCCTGAATGCTCTTAACACATCATTCTAAGTGTTTGGTCTGGGAGCAGCCCTGATTGCAGCTTCCATGAAGCCTAAAGACCCAGTGGAACTTTCTCCCCTTAGCCTCCTTTTCCTCTCTCTCTCCTCCTCAATCTGCTCCGAAATCATTATCCTTTTCCCTTCGTCACTCAGGGTGGAGAGAGCTTTGGCCTTTATTGCTTGGAGTAGCATCCAGGCTCTGGCCAGAGAGAGGTTGTGATACACCTTCACCAGTAGGTGTTTCACTAAGGGATTGGAATGCTGAAATTGTTAGTCCTGTGACAGTGCTCATAGGCTCTATCACTCAGTCAAGGTTTTCCCTTTGAAGCTAGTCTTAGGGTCCACCTCAACATCCAGTTGACCAATGACATTACCTGATTGCATATGTCTTCTTCTTTTGATGAACTCTTCAACAATCCTGTCTTGAATTCTTTGACCCATCCTGTCAGCTTACCTAGATTGGCTTGGATTGGCAAGTGGCATGTTGACCAGATCAAGACCTTCATAGTAGTTCAAGGTTTGAAAGTTAAAGACTTCTTGTTGCCCTTGAACTCTTTGAATATGAGGGCTCTTCTATCAGCATCGTACCTCCACCCTAAAATATAGTTTGATGATCCTTGGGGTGGGGTTGACATAGCCCATGGAATTCCCTCCTCAAATAGACTCTGAATGAGTAAGTCCATATCAATGTGAACTTGAGGAGGTTTCTGAGTATAGACAACTGCGAGTGAGGATGGTGAGTCCTCAATGTCCATACTCTGTGAAGAACTCCCAGGTTCTGTGATTGCTATGACTTTCTCCTCCTTTTTGGTAGCATCACCTACTAGCATAGATGAGCTAGGAGTTAGGTCAAGCACATCCATAGGTTCTTGTGTTCCTGGATGAGATCTTCTTAAAGGTCTCTCAGCTAGTTGTTCCTTGAGATAAGATATCTCAAGTTGCTAGTCATTGACCCTGTTTTGTAAGATAGTCACCTGAGATTCCAGGTGACTAACCTTAGAGACTAAATAAGAGCATGTTTTTGATAGTTTTTCACCTTTAGTCTCATATTCCCCTCATCTTCATCAGAAGAATCATTGGGGGATGAGAGAATTGGACCAAATTGGCTGCTGGATTTCCTCTGCTCACTGACAACTTCAAGTGAAGTATCAATGGGCTGAGTTGTCATGGTTGAGGTCTTAATGATGTAATCACTTGCAGAAGTGAGAGCCTCTTCCATATGGATCTCCTGAACATGTTCAGAGAGATCCACCTCAGTAATGGGTGAATGATGTGGGCTAGAAATAGAAGAATCAGGAGCACTCATCTCTCTTTGAGTAGGGGAGGAGTAGAGAGACTCATGGTACTCACTGAATCCTATGTCTTTATCATCATAGAATTCTAGGTTGGGAATAGGTTAGTTTAGATCTAGAGGCTGGGGATGGTAACTTTTCCTTGAAGGTTGTTCACTAGAGTGTTGAGACTCTGAGTGAAGGCTTAAGGCTGATGGGCTAATTAGCTCATCAGGCTGAACATAAGGAACCTCAGCGCTGATTCTTGATGAGATGGGAGTGGTTTGCTCCTCAGGAGAAGTGGGAGCTCTAGTGTCCACTTCCTCCTGTATGGGTGATGATATGGGGGCCTACACAAGCTAAATAGCTTGAGCAGGGGTTCGTTTTGATTTTCTTTGGTAGGTAAGGAGTGTTTGTGGCTGTTTGGGTGGCTGAGAAGTAGAAGGTGTGGGTTCAATACTAGCTTGTGTTGCTAGGTTGTCACCTTGAGCAATGAGCTCTAACATTTTTGGGACAAGGGCTGTTTCTATCCCAGAGAAGCCAACAGTTGACTTCTTCATGATTTTAAAGATGTCGGGCTTCATCAGTCCCAATTTAAGATTATTACCTGTCCCCCTTAACTGTGAGCCCAGTTCACAGTTAAAAATGTGTTGAACATATCAGGGAACATATAATACACTAAGGAGTCTAAATTAGCAAGTAAATTTGTATAAACAAATTGAGAGTACCTGAATTTGACCCCTTGAACCATTCCATGGACAATGAAGGAGAGATCTTCAGGAATCTGGTCCCACCCCCATGCTTGTTGGATAGGCTGTGGATGACCACATGAAGTAGGTACTTCTACCGGGATGAGACCTTTCCTTTCCTGAAGGTCTTTACAAAAGAATGATTTACTGCTTCCTTTGGAAAGGACAACTCACCTTCTTCATCATCCAGCTAAAGATGAGTAATGATGATGGCTAGAGTGATGAAGATTGTCCTCCCCTGCACTGTGTCAGACAGTGCCTTCTCCCCATCCATGATGACCTCTTAGCAGGTCTTCCAAAATTCTAACAACTGATCCTCATAGAGACGAGGATCAATGGTAAGGGAGGTGAAGGAGTTGGATAGAGTCAAGAATTGACAAACCTCTGAGAAACTAGGATCTTTCTCAGAGTCCAACAGAGCAACATGATTATGTTGTCTGTGGAGTTGCATGGAAACTTCGTGGCTATTTTTGCTGTTGAGGTTGGCCATTTTGGAAGCTTAAGAACGAAGAAAGTGAAGAACAAAGGCGGTTTGTAGGTGAATTTAGGTTTTGTGAATAGTTCAGATGAATAGGAGAGTGGAAGAGGGGGGAACCATTGGGTATATATATTAAATGGATTTAAGACAAAGTTAATGAAAGATGATAAACTTTGAAATCCGGATGTCGGTCCACCTCTGAAAAAGTGCCCAAAAAGGTAGTTTTCTTGGAAGTCGAAAAAGCTTCCGAAGGTAATTTAGCTTTGGAAGTTGTTGAAGAAAAAGCTTTCGAAGGCAAAATGACTTCGGAAGATATTCCAAAGAGTTTGGAAAATTTTGCTTCGGAAGAGATTTAATCTCAGAGATTTTGTTCTAAAGAGAATAAAACTTCTGAGAGTAAATTGTTTTTGGAAGAAAATTATTCTTCAAAAACATACAAGGACTCAAGTAAAAATTAAACTTCAGAAGATATTTCTAAAATTTCTTCCGAAGGTAAATCTACTAAAGTATTTATTTGTTTTCTAAGACTTAAGTTTCTTTCGAAGGTAAAAACATATCTTCCGAAGGATAAAAAGATCAAAATTTTCAAAAATCTAAGGAATGTCTGTCAAAAAGATTTTTCTTCCATAGTAAACAAGGGCTTATGAAGGTGATAAAATAGACAACTTAGGACACATAGGATTTAGAAATAATATGATTAAATTTTAAGAAAAGCTACTCAAAGTTAATCATTCCAATAACTGATACAAGATATTTAAATCTCTGTTCATCAAAAACTTTGGTGAACAGATCAGCATATTGTTCATTTGTGTTAACTTTGACTAGTTTGATTAACCCCTTTTCAAAGTTATTATTAATCAAATGATACCTGATATTGATGTGCTTAGTCCTTGAGTGCTGCACAGGATTCTCTGTGATTGAGATAGCACTGTTGTTGTCTATGTGGATGGGAGTCTCTTTGAAGTTGAATCTATAGTCTAGCATCTGATTCTGAATCCAAAGCACTTGAGCATAGCAGCTTGCAGCAGCAATGTATTCAGCTTCAGCAGTTGATGCAGACACACAGGATTGTTTCTTGCATTACTAAGAGACTATCCTTCCGCCAAGAAATTGGCATCCCCCTGATGTAGACTTTGCAGTCATATTGCAGCCACCATAGTCACTATCTGTATAGGCATACAGATTGAAGTCAGAATTCTTTGGATACCAAAGGCCAAGTGTTGGAGCACCTTTGAGATATCTTAAAATTCTTTTGACAGTGACCAGGTGTGACATCTTGGGGTTGGCTTGATATCTTGCATGAATGCATGTAGCAAACATGATATCTGGCCTGCTAGCTGTGAGGTACATAAGAGACCCAATCATAGCCCTGTAGAGATGTTCATCCACACACTCCCCCTCAAGATCAGGTCCAAAGGAGTGATTTTTGGCTATGGGTGTCTTAGCAACCTTGCAATCAGTCATGTTGAATCTTTTAAATATGTCTTGTACATACGTTGACTGACTTATGAAGATGCCATTGTCAACTTGCTTCACTTGAATTCCTAGAAAGAAATTGAGTTCCCCCATGGCACTCATTTCAAACCTATCCTTCATCAGCTTCGCAAAGTCTTTGCAGAGCTTTGGATTAGTTGACCCGAAGATAATGTCATCTGCATACACTTGAACTAGCATTAAGTCATTTCATGTTCCTTTGATGAAGAGCGTTCCATCTATAGTACCCATTTTGTATCCATGCTGACAGAGATACTGAGATAGAGTCTCATACCACTTCCTTGGTGCTTGGTGCAGCCCATAAAAAGCCTTATCAAGCCTGCAGACATAATCAGGATGATCAGGATCTGCAAACCCAGGTGGTTGGCTGACATACACCTCTTCATCAATCACCCCATAGAGAAAAGCACACTTGACATCAAGTTGGTAGACCTTGAAATCCTTGGATGTAGCAAAAGCTAGAAATATTCTTACAGCTTCAAGTCTTGCTACAGGAGCAAAGACATCTGTGTAGTCAATTCCTTCTTCTTTTATGTATCCTTGAACAACTAGTATTGCCTTATTCTTGATGACGAGTCCTCTATCATCCTTCTTATTTCTGAAAACCCATTTGGTTCCTATGGTAGTCTTCCCTTGAGGAAGAGGACATAGGTTCCAAACCTTTTGCCTTTTGAATTGAAGCAGCTACTCCTGCATGGCTTCAACCCAACTTCCATCCTTTAAAGCCTCACCAATCTTCTTAGGCTCTATCTAGGATAGAAAACAAGAGTGAAGACAAACATTTGTATCATGGGTTTGTCCTCTTATTCTTACCCTTGAATCAACATCTCTAATGATGTTTGTGGTAGGATGAGACTTGTGGATCCTTAGCTGAGGGATCATAGCAAGTTGCTTAGAAAGATTAAAATTTGAGAAATTTAGATCTGACATTGAATATTCACCCTTCACATCAGCACACTTATCAAGAGTGACTTGATCCAATGAGTGTGTGACATCATTAATGTTGTCTTCAATGGAGTGGTTGTCGGCATCAAGAAATTCTTGATCACTTTCACCACCATCATTTCCTCCTACATTTGAAGCTCCTTCATCTAAGTTTTGTGCCTTTAAGCTGGAATTTGATGGCACCCCAGAAGTATCAGCTGGATTTGTCATTGTTGTGCTGATAGAATGTAACACCCCGAAAAGTCAAAACGAGTCATTAAGGATGATGGGCTTAATTATTGGGTATTTAATAAAAGAAGGAAATGGGTTATGGGTTAAATTGGGTTTATGGGCAAGGGCCTAAGTGATTAAGGCCCATAATCAGCCCCTTAACCCACCCAAATCAGCCTCCATCTCCATCATTTGCAATCCTAGCCACCAAATTTGTAGAGAGAGAAAGTAGAGAGAGAAAGTGAAGGAAACTCAAGATTTGGAGCTTCAAAGGTCAAGGGATTGAAGATCTGGGTGTTGGAGCATCAAACCACAAGAAAGGAGCAATAAATCCAGGTAAGAATCGACCTCTAAACCCTTCTGTAGATCAAACCCGGATTCTAGGGGTTTGGGTTTTGAAAAGTTGCAAAGAATCGCATAAAGGTCACATTTTTACGTATGAAAACATGTATAAAGCTTAGATTTAGCCTCATGGATGATAAACTAAGGGTTTGGACGTAAAAAGTTGCGATTTTGGGTTAAAAATGGGTTGGTTCGTCATTTCAGCTCGATCTGCGAAACTGTGTATGCATCCAGCGAAATTGCATGTTCAAGCTGCGAAACTGTGGGTGTTCTGCGAAACTATAGTTTCGCAGGTAATTTCGCAGCCATGAAAATTCCAACGAAATTTGGGCGAAACTGCCATGCGAAACTGGCAGTGAAACTGTCAGCGAAACTGGCAGCGAAACTGTCAGCAAAACTGGCAGCGAAACTGTCAGCGAAGCTGCTTTTCTGGCAGCGAAATTAGCAGCGAATTTAGGCAGAAATTAACCCCTTAGAGTGTTAACTTGTCTGCAGGCTGTGTAGTGTGATCCTAGCCTAGAAAGCTTAGTCTAGGAGTTATTCGTGGAATCCAGGTGAGTTCTAGATCCCCTATTTATAAGTTTTTCCATGTTTTGGGGCTATTATGCATACTAAATATACGTTGCCCCTTGGACCCCACTAGGGGCTGCTGCCCCTAGGACCCCGCTGTCAGGGGCTGCCGCCCCCGAACCCCTGCTGTCCCGCGGTGGGTCGGTGATGTTTTTATGATGACATGTACTTGATATGTTGTGTTGTTTATCTGTAAAGTATTATATATTATAGTGGAAGATGATATTAATAAAAAGTGAAACTTAATGAATGTTACCCCTGGGCCCATTTGATGATGAAAAGTCTTGCAAGCACTATGATCGACTTCACTTACGTGAGTCTGATGTATGATGATTGATCCGTACTCATGAGCGGGCTATGTGCTGGGCAGTGTGGATCAACTGTCGGGGGTTAGCTACCATGAAGATGTCTACCGACAGGGATCGACATTTGTTGTCGATCAACATGGAGCTCTTGCTTTGTGTAATCTCGTTTATGATGAAAGTGAAAGATAATGAAAAAATATGAAAGAATGAAAGATAATGAACATGCTTATTATGATGCAAGTAATGTTATGTACTATATTGTATGCATGGTCATTATATGAAGGATAAAGTTTATATTTTTTTATATTATTTAAAACTAGAACTCACTCAGCGAAGCTGACTTTTATGCATAATAGTTGGCAGGTAAACGCTGATGCTGGGGATGGCACCATGGAGCTACTTGGAGAGCAATGGATGGCATTCCTGTTTATGAGATCTTTATTGTATTTTCAACAATGCACTATGTTTTTATTCTATTTAAAGACAAATGTATGAGTACAATATGATTTCCAAGTTTTAAATGAATGTCTATTTAATTCCGCTGCAACGTTTTGATTATTAAAAAAATGATTTTTATGCTTTGATTAACCAACTGTGAGGTTTTTCGGGAACGGGGCCTTACATAGAAACTCCATTTGCAGGGTTAGTTACAACTAGAGCTAAAGTTGTGTAGCTTGAAGGTCTTCTCAGCTCAAATCTTGGGTCAGGATCACTTGTAGGTAGTATATCTGTGGATCCTAAAACATGCTCACAAGACTTGTTAAAACAGTATGTAACTAAATCAAGATCAAGTAGTCAATCATGACCAGAACCTTTCACACTGGGAGTGTGCTCATTGAAAGTCACATTGGCTGACTCCTCGACTACTCTGGTTCTGAGATTGTATACTCTATAAGCCTTGGCTTGGGAAGAGTATCCAATAAAATGTCCATCATCTGATTTCTCATCAAACTTGGCAATTTGATCTTTGGTATTCAAGATAGTGCAAGGACATCCAAATGACCTAAGAAAACCAATGAAAGGTTTCCTCTTGTGCCACAGTTCATAAGGAGTCTTACCATGTGTCTTAACTACTAAAACTTTGTTTTGCACATAGCAAGTAGTGTTCAGTACCTCTGCCCAGAAGGTGATGGGCAGTTTAGAGTCAGAAAACATAGTTCTTGCAGCTTCAATTAGTGCTCTGTTTCTCCTCTCAGCAACACCATTTTGCTGAGGAGTCCTGGGAGCACTATATTATCTTGTAATATCTTTTTCATCACAAAATGTATCAAGGATTTGGTTCTTAAATTAAGTTCCTTGATCACATCTTATGGTTTTGACCTTGTGATCACATTGATTCTCAATCTTTAAGATGAAATTCTTCAAAATCTCAGGGGTCTCATCCTTAGTTCTAAGAAAGAAGACACAAGTGAATCTTGTAAAGTCATCTATGATCACCAAGCAATAAGAGGTCCTTTCTAGACTTATTACACTGGTGGGGCCAAAGAGATCCATATGTAATAAGTGTAGGGGAGTAGTGATGGAGTTTCTTTCCTTTGGCTTGTGAGATACCTTGTGTTGCTTACCTTCCAGGCATGCAACACAATGGTCATCACTTGTAAACTCTTTCTTTGGCATTCCAGTTACCAAATCATTCTTAATTAATTTATTTATGTTTTTAAAGTTTACATGGCACATTCTTTTATACCAGAGGAAAGACTCATCACTATTGGCTTTAGATAGAAAGCATGAAACTTCTCCTGAGGGAGATGTTTCTTGCAAATCCATCTTGTACATGTTCCTTTTCCTGGGGGCTCTGAGCAGGATATGCTCATGAGGAATGACCACCCTGGGCCTGAGAACAATGCACTCATGCTCAGTAAAGAGCATGTTATGTCTCTGATCACAAAATTAAGATACACTTAAAAGAATGTATCCAAGCTCCTTGACAAATTTTACCTTCTCAATGCTGAGCTTACCATTTGTGACCCTGCCCCTTCCTATAATGTAACCTCCAGCATCTCCTCCAAAAGCAACTGTTCCTCCATCAATTCTCTCAAAATGTTGGAGTAGTGACCTATTGCATGTCATGTGCTTGGAACAGCCACTATCAATGATCCATTGTCAGGACCGTGTACGTACGGAATACTAACTGATAATGCGTGAAACTAGATCAAATAGTGCGGAATCCTATTTGATTGGCGATCCAATCAGTGAGAACGCAATCCCGATCAATCTAACGATTAAAGAAACGTTAAGAACGAGTAGAAAATGATCAGATGCGAACTATGAACTTGGAATAGGCTTTCTGGACGCTCTGGACGGCTAGGTTATGAGTATGTATCAAAAGTTACGTTTTTCCACGAACTAAGTAGTATTTATAGGTTTGCAGTCTTCATTCGTGCGACTGAACCATTAGCATGGTTCAGTCGTGCGACTGACCCATGCGACTGATTCATATGCGCGACTGAAAGTTCAGTCGTGCGACTGAGTCAATCTCATGTCTCACTCGTACGACTGATCCAGTCGTCTGGTTCAATCGTGCGACTAGGTCATTAGCATGATGTATTCATGCGTATGGTCCATAAGTATGGTCCATTAGCATGAATCATCATATATCAACTTCAAACCTATATAATAAGTTTATATATATGAATCATATATAAGTAAACATCAAAGCACAAATCATATATTATTACATTGTTTCATTACACATATGTAAGCCATGACAGACTTTTACATTAAGCACATAAACTAGGGACATATGTATCAACAAACTCCCCCTTGGACCTAGTTTACTCTAACGTCTGACATTCTTCATATGCTCTTCAAACCTCTTGTACTTCTCCTCTGGTGTGACTCCTACGTGTATTTCATACGCAAAGCAGAGCCGTATCACATTCTGGAATTGGAGAGCTTGTACAATATCCTACGCGTCATAGAACAGTGGCCACTTGTATAAAGTGTAGACATCTTCAGCTGACAAGTTGGTAAGCCACATTGGGTCAAATACCCTGATAGTTTCCATTTTGCCCTCTCTGTTTAGAACTATGACCGCTTCACCCATCCTCCAGTCATAATACCACCATTTGAAATGTGGAGTGAAGTCCTGAGGCATTTCCCGTAAGGGAATCTTCGACATCGTGTGCGGGGGACTCCACTTCAACACTACTTTAGGCTTTCCAGATATGGGATCCACCTCAGACTTGCGAATAAACCTCTTCGGTTGTTGAGGTCTGAAGTTTACCCACCTGGTGTGGTATTTCTTCTTTAATGCAGCTTCAAACCAACCTGACATCTTTCTGGGATCAGCATACAGCAGATTTAAGCATGCCTGTCGGTTGAGCTCAAAGCCTGGTAGAGTCTTCAGATCATGAGGATACCTGAAGTACTCTATTCCCTTCTCTCTTTTTACAGCATAAACGTTTAAGTCCTCGAAATACGCCCACGCTATGATCTTGCCAGACACCTTCTGATGTTTCTTGACTTTGTAGAGTTTGGTGTAGGCATTTTGCTTTGGAGCTGTGCGCTGGGCTCTTATTTCAGCAAAACAAGCTGCCCATTCAGCCTTCTTTATATCAACATCTGCATCCGAGGCTTGGGCTTGGCTTTCATCCTTATCTTTTTCTTTCTCCCTCTCATCCAGTTCTTCAAATGTAGCACTACCAAGAGTGTCACCCAAGTTGGGGATCACATTTCCCTCTTGGTCAGTGTACTCTGGATACTGGTCAGACGTGACATCCTCTATCTATATTTCATCAACATCATTCAGCTCATCATCACTCATAACATCGACCTTTGGAGCGTCTTTGACGAGCTCATCGGGATTCAATCTGAACATCTCAACAAGTTGTTCGTCGGTCATATCGTGAATAATTTCTCCTTCTTCAGGAGTGTAGCTCACTGTCCTTCTCACAATCCCTTGCAAATCAAGAATTATTATGAATTGAGACTTGATTTGCTGAAGGGGAGCAATATCATATTCATCTTCCTGTGATGTTTTATCTACTTGATTTAAACATTTAACACATCAATCATTAGTATTTAATCAAGACATTTAAGCATAGATAAACATAAGTAACCATAAATTACATTAATGTAATATTCGAATCAAGTACAAAACTTTATAAATACAAAACATCTAATCTTTACTTTTATCTTGATCGGTCAATTCTTCAACTGGAGGAGCTGAGGATGAGTCTCCTTGATCTTGAGCTCTCTTAGAACGCCTCTCTTTAGCCTGAGTAGAAGCTGATGCAGCAGCATCACCTTCTTCGTCATTATCGTCCTCTTTCTCCTTTCCACTCTGTCCTTCATCATCACCCTCATCTTCTTCATCCGAATCATCATCATCATCATCATCATCATCATCATCATCATCATCATCACCTTCCCTGATCTTTAAAGGCTCATCTTGGGATCCTTTCAGCCTGAGCATGATCTTCTTGTTCTTTGCCTCCAAATCCTCAATCCTCTTAACTGAATGAGCATTCTGCTCCCTGAGCTGTGTAATCTGCTCAGCCTGAGCAGCATTTAGCTCCATAAGCTGGTTGAGCTGTGCAGCTCTGTGCTCATCGGTGGCCAGCAGCTTTAGCACCATCCGGTTGAGGTTGGCTAGTTGTTCCTCTACCTCGATGGAGGGCAGAGTGGATCCATGGCTCAGTGGGACTTGAGCAAATGTCCCGGCTCGTTGGGTGGTGGTAGTGGTGGTGGATGTGGTGAATATGGGGGTGGAATAGGAGTGGATGGTGAAGGGGTGACTATAGTGGTGGTGGGAGGAGGTGTGGTAGTGGTGGTGGCAGGTGTGGTAGTGGTGGTAGGAGGTGTGGTAGTGGTGGTGGTAGATGTGGTAAAGGTGGTGGATGTGGTGGTAATTAGGGTAATCCTCCTCCTCTTGCTCTTCATTCTATGGGTCTGAGCCATTCTCTTCTTCCTTGAGCCTTTGGAGGAGGATGCTCCCCCTGGGCTGATAGGATGGTCAGGGATGTATGATGGATCAGTATCAGTAGTAGCAGCATCCCTGGACTCACCCTGGCGTCCACAAACCGCTGCAATCCCTCTCTCCGTTGCAACAACCTTACTGCCCACCGTCCTTACCAGCGGCTCCTCATCTGACTCTTCCTCCTCATCAGGCAGGAAGTCTTGATGGAACGCAGCCCTCTCAGTTCCACCCTGTGTGGATGGTGGAGATGGAATATCAGTGGTAGTGGCCCTAGATGGAGTGGGGCCAGTATCTCCACTATCTTCACTGTCATCGTCTGTGGGAAAAACTATAGGCTCAGTATCCGAGTCACTGTCATCGTGACGCCACTTTTTGCGAGCGGGCGCCACGTAGTCCTCCCGGGCCAGATACCCAAACAATCTCCTCACCGGGGGCTTCACCTGCTTGCCACGGTACACTTTCATCCTACCAAGAGTGGTATCATCCATAACCTCAAGAGTGACCGCATCATCTCTCTCCTTTGGCAGGAAAGGAAGCTTCTGATCAATGATCATCTGTAGAAAATGAGGGTACATACGGAAGCCTTCCTTTCCCTTGGCCTCTATATTCTCTACCATATACGTGAAAATCATCCGAGAGAAACTGAACGGATGGTTCAGTACCAGAGCTACGTAAGCATTCTGGATTTTATCAGACATCTCATCAAAGCCACCTTTCCGTGAGGCTATGCACTTGAGGAGCACATGGGCCAAGTACTTGAACTGGGGGCACAAGTTGCTCTTGTTGAGCACACCTGCATTAATGTCCCCAGCGTACTTGATCCTGAAGAAAACATCCCCGAACCGTCAGGGGATGCAGCCTGGTTGGGCAGTCACCATCTTCACCCAACTCCAAAACCCTCCTCAGATCATCCTCGCTGATCTCAATCTCTTCACCAAAAATAAAGCTCCGAATGCGATGAGGCTCAGTGGACCTGTCTACTACAGCGCTTTCCCAGAAAGCCTGCTGAATCGATCGATATGGTGTGCATGGTGTAGAGATGGCCTTGAAGATCCTCGATCTCCGCAAAAAGGCAATAATCCCCGCGAACTCAGAAGCGTTCCGGGATGTGACGTCAAGATGAGCACAGAGGTTGTGCTTCGTGCTCATGGTCCATCTGCTAGCCATGTTTCTGTAAAACAAGATACATAAACGTTAGAATTTGTGTAAGTGAATGACATTTGAATTTTAATGAACTTGAATCATTCTGTTCAGTCGTGCGAATAGACAATGCGACTGAGTCTTAGTCGTGCGATTGAGCTCAGTCGTACAATTGAGCCTGCGACTGAGCTTAGTCGTATGTTGTCCCATGCGGTTGAACCAGTCGTGTGACTGAACTCATACGCATGGTTCATTTGTGCGGTTGAGTCATACGCCCAGCTCATTCGTGTGATTGAGGTTCATCAGCGTGTCCATTCGCATAGGTCTCTGTTCGACACTTTAAAATCAGTTCTTGGTCTATACTTGATGTTAAACGTTGTGGTTAGGCTCATTAGACTCGCAAACGCTCAAAATAACACCTAATACTCTTTAAGTTAACGATTTAGTCCATTTTAGTGGTTTATTTTGAGAAATTTGTCTTGGTTCTTGTTTTGACCAATTTAGGTCATTTGGGCTCGATTAAACCGAACATTGAGGTCGGTTTTCATCTCACATTACCTGTAGATACAGAGAGAAATCGTTAGGGTCACAAACAAGATGCTAAATCACTGAAACGAGATTTGGGCAGAGTAACTTTGCTTTCGTGCGATTTGAGAGCGATTGAGGGGTGATGAGTATGTGCGACCGACTCCTCTCTATTCATACTAGGTTTACCTTCAGTTGTGCGACTGGACCTATTCGCATGTTTGATTCGTGCGACTGGGTCAGTCGGTCACATCCATTTGTGCGACTGAGGTTCAGTCGTGCGACTGACTCAGTCGTTCCCCTCCATTCGTGCGATTGGTTCATTAATGGTGATCCAATCGCATGGATTGACCCATGCTTATGGTCCAATCGTACGTCTGGTCCATACGTATGGTTCAATCGTGCAATTGGCTCATACTCATGATCCAATCGTGCGACTGGTCCATACTTATGGTCCAGTCGTGCGAATGGCTCAGACTTATGAGTTTGACCTCATACACTTTCAAACACTTTACCTGTTAACTATTGATAAGACGTTTTGACTGATGATCATCTCAGACATGACCTTTTTACTTTGAAAAACTGTTGATCACCTCAGACGTGATCCTTTTAATTTAAAACTGATTGGTCACCTCAGACGTGACCCTTTTAATTTAAAACTAATTGGTCACCTCAGACGTGACCCCTTTTAGTGAGTGATTCAGAGAATTCATCCAGTTGTATAGTCCGACTTTTACCTAACAAAAAAACTAGAAAAATAGAAAAACAACTTGAAATCAAAAAAACTGAACAAGACATATTTTTGGGGTTTTTTGATAAGAGATGGATTGAAATCTTTTAAAAAGCCGTCTAGCAGATTTTTCTTCCTGAACAGCACAGCTTCAAGTTAATTTGATCATTTCTGGAATGATTCATTATGAAATCATACAGGTATATCAGAATCATTTGGGACATTTTAATAAAACATTTTGATGCTAGATTCTTGTTTTGACCGAGAGTCAATAGCAATTTTAGGAAATCATACTAGAGCTATAAGATGCACACAATGATTTTGACTGTCAAGAATTGCAGCCATGATGATTGTCAGTATATTTGTCCTCTTAAATCCATACACAGATTTTTGACTCACACTGGTGATGAGTTAGGTTATATTATTTCAACAAGCATTTGTGGATCCCACACTTATATGGTAATCAACATTCCTCAGGAGATTTTTGAGCGATCTACGGGTATTTGACAAGAAGAGACTATTCTAAGAGCTTTCAAAGAGATGCCAAGCCTCAGGTCAGTGCCATCGCACAACAGAGAGGCGCAAACAACAATGAATTCTAGAATATTTAGGTTATGCTTATCCTCAGGTCAGTGCCATCGCACAGCAGAGAGGCACACAACCTATCTTCTTGTGAGAGCATTTTTCTTTTCTTTTTGCACGTTCGCACCAACAACATTTGTTATTAGCTTGATAGCGCTTACATTTTTTTTCTCGTGCTTTGCTCTTTTTATGGTCATCCGCACACATTTGTGGCGTTTATTTTGCTCGTCACTCCTTATTGGAACTACGTTGATTGTGTTAACCAGGGATAAGATGGGAACCCACAGCAAGTTGAACAACTTAGTTTGAATTAAAATCACCAATGAGGTCTACTCATCTATTGTGTTGAATCTACCGACACATCATATAATGAACTAGCAACCTCTAGGTCTACTTTCTCTATGTTACCTCAGTAGCAGACTAGTTTTACTATCATTTTTCCTTTTATTTTGCTTAGCCTTCTCAGATTTATACTTAGAATTTTGCATCTTAATCATTTAGGTGCTTTTGAGGTCCCAAACAATTTGTTCCCTGTGTACTATCATTTTCCAAAAGCATTGAATCAGAATCACAGATTTGATTTCATTTTTTTAGCTAGACTGTCCTTCTCCCTTGTATTTTTAAGTAATTAAATACTGCACGAATTAAATACTAAACTAACCTATTCTCACCGTAAAATTCTAAAACCGAAAATCTTTTTGTGTTTTTGGATTTTAATAGACAGGAAAATAAAGTAAATAAAAGAAAATAAAAAGAAACAAAAAAACTTGTCAGACTATGCACTTTCTTCCTCTAGAATCACATCACTTTTCTTTTTCACGTCATTAACCTCTAAAAGATATAAAAACCTCGGTTTATCAAATGCTTTTGTGTAGAGGTCGGCGTGTTGAAAATCCGTATTTATTTTAACCACATCGATTAACTGCTTTTCAAAATAGTCACGTATAAAGTGATATTTAATACCGATGTGTTTCGTTTTAGGATGTTGGACTGGATTTTTGGTGACAGCAATAGCATCAGAATTATCAACAAAAATAGGAGTGTTAGAGAATTGCAAACCGTAGTCGCGCATTTGCTGTTGAATCCAAATGATTTGCGAACAGCAACTTGCAGTAGCAACGTATTCAGCTTCACAAGTTGACAGAGCAACCGATGTCTGCTTCTTACACTGCCATGTGACTAACCGTCTACCAAAGAATTGACATCCTGCAGAAGTTGACTTGTAATTCATCTTGCAACCACCATAATCCGAGTCACTATACGCTGTAAGCTCAAAATCATCGTCATGAGGATACCACAACCCGAGTGTTGGAGTACCCTTCAGATAGCGAAAAATCCGTTTCACACCAATGAGATGATTTACTTTTGGTTTTGCCTTATATCTTGAACAAAGACACATGGCATACATGATTTCAGGACGAGACGCTGTGAGATACATAAGGGATCCGATCATTCCTCAATACATTGTAGCATCAACCAAATCACCATTTTCGTCGGGTGCCACATCATGATTCGTGGCAAGTGGAGTTCCAGCAGCTGAAGCATTCTCCATGTCAAACCGACTGAGGATGTCCCCTACATATTTAGTCTGATGTAGGAAGATTCCTTTTGGTGTCTGATCCACCTGTAGTCCTAGGAAGAACTTCATCTCCCCCATTGCACTCATCTCGAACTCTGCTTTCATTACAGACTCAAATTCTTTACATAATTCTTCATTCTTGGAACCAAAGATTATGTCATCTACATATATATGTACCAGCAGTAAATCACCATCTTTTTCTTTGATGAATAACGTACAATCAATCACTCCTCTGCGAAAACCGTGTTTCACAAGATGAGTCGAGAGCTTCTCATACCAGGATCTAGGGGCTTGATGGAGCCCGTAGAGAGCCTTGTCCAGTTTGTAAACTCTGTCCCGATGATAAGGGTCCTCAAATCCTTCGGGTTGAATGACGTAGACTGTCTCACGAATTTCACCATGAAGGAATGCACTTTTGACATCTAGTTGATAAACTTTAATCTTCATGTAAGATGCATAGGCTAGGAAGATACGGATTGCTTCCATTCTAGCCACAGGTGCAAACACTTCATTGTAATCAATGCCTTCGACTTGTCTAAAACCTTGAACCACAAGTCGAGCCTTGTTTCTGATTATAACCCCTTGGTCATCTTTCTTGCACTTCAAGACCCATTTCGTGCCAATCACCTTAGCACCTTTTGGTCTGTCCACAAGGGTCCATACTCCTAACTTCTTGAATTGTAGGAGTTCTTCTTGCATGGCACTAACCCATGCCTCATCGTTTAAGGCTTCACTTACATATTTTGGCTCAAATTAAGACACAAAACATCGATAAGCACCGTCGTAGGCATAATCAGCTGAGTAGAGCTGATTTCGTGTCTGTACTCCCGATTGTACATCCCCTATGACGTTGTCCAGAGGATGATATACATTTATTCGAGAGCCGGGAGTGGTGGGAACAACTACTTCCTGATCCATATTTTGAATTCCCGGTTCAGTATCTGTAGCCGTTAGAGTGTGAGGTTCCGAAGTGTCAGAGGCATCAACATCTGATGCTTGTGTACTTTCTGTAGCAGGAACCTGATCATAAGGACAGTTAGAAGAAATGTGTCCTCTCTTTCCACAACTGTAGCATGATCTCCCTTCTACATGTTAAGGAAACTGTTTATGTGGAGTTGAGTGTGATACAGGTGTGATATGAGTCTGGTTGGATTTGTTCACTACTCGTTTAGATGTTTCTGCTTCTTTAACAAAATTAATTGTATGCACATTCTTAACATCTTTAACCTTTAGTTTATTTGGACTTTGACGTGACGCACGTGTTTGGTTAACTGATTTGGTCATTTTGGGTTCAGAAGTAGACATGTGTGAACCTGACTTTCCATTAACCTTTTCAAATTTTGTTAGGACATGGTATTTGAACGAAATACCTAGTGATTAGCGTGTTAAACCAACTCAAATAGTGCGGAATCCTATTTGATTGGCGATCCAATCAGTGAGAACACACGAAGAATCAATCAAGGAATGAATCTAACGTTAGAAGTCGATTAGGAATCGATCTAATGTGCTCTGTGAACTTGGAGAACGATTTGGGAGGTCTCTGGACGGCTAGGGTACGTCTGGAATCGTAATGGGATGAATGCTTACGTTTTTCCACGAATTGGGTCTATTTATAGGTTAGTATTATTCAATCGTGCGACTGGGCCATAAGTATGTTCAGTCGTGCGATTGAACCATGCGGTTGATTCATTCGCACGACTGAGTGTTCAGTCATGCGATTGAGCCAATCTTATGTGTCAATCATACGACTGATCCAGTCTCCTGGTTCAGTCGTGCGATTGAGTCAATCGTATGAAGTTATTCATGTGTGTGGTCCATTCGCATGGGCCATTCACATGAGAACTTCATTAAGTTAAGTTTGAATGTTTTAATTAATATAACATAATGTGTAACCATTCAAACAATCATAAACGCAATCAATTCAATCACGACTCATTAATGAAATATTAAACATCACAAATAACAAACAATTCATGTCATTTCATTAATCAATACAAATTACATCATAATCAGACAGACAAGATTCATTACTTTACAAAACATGATCTAGGGACATACATGCATCAACAAACTCCCCCTTGGACCTAGATCTATCTAATCTCTTGTCTTCTGCGTAACCTCCTTATACTTCTTGTACTTCTCCTCTTTGGTGACTCCTGCGTGAATCTCAAACGCAAAGCAAAGTCGTATAACGTTTTGGAACTGGAGGGCTTGTACAATATCTTGTGTGTCATAGAACAGTGGCCACTTGTATAATGTATAGACATCATTAGCCGACAAGTTAGTAAGCCACATCGGGTCGAATACCCTGATCGTATCCATTTGGCCCTCTCTGCTTAGAACTATGACCGCTTCAGCTGTTCTCCAATCATAGTACCACCATTTGAAGTGTGGAGTGAAGTCCTGTGGCATTTCCCTGAGAGGGATTCTCGACATAGTGGGCGGAGGACTCCACTTCAACACAATCTTGGGCTTGCCAGTAATGGCATCAACCTCAGACCTTCTTATGTACCTCGTAGGCTGTTGTGGTCTTAAGTTAACCCATCTGGTGTGGTACTCCTTCTTCAGGGCAGCCTCGAACCAGCCTGACATCTTTCTTGGGTCAGCATAAAGCAGCTTTAGCTTAGCCAGCTGGTTGAGCTCAAAACCAGGTAGAGTCTTCAGATCATGTGGAAACCTGAAGTACTCTATGCCCTGTTCCCTCTTAACTGCATACGCGTTAAGATCATCAAAATAAGCCCATGCTATAATCCTGCCTGACACCTTGTGGTGTTTCTTGACTCTGTAGAGCTTGGTGTAGGCATCTTTCTTTGGTGCAGCACGTTGGGCTCTCACTTCTTCAAAACAGGCAGCCCATTCAGCCTTTCGAATGTCTACGTCATCATTTGAGGCTTGGGTTGTTCCTTCGGCCTTTTCGGTTTCCTGCTCCATCTTGTTTAGTACCTCAAACGTATCACTGACTAGGGACTCACCCAGATTGGGGACCACATTACCCTCGTTGTCAGCGTACTGAGGGTACTCTTCTGCAGTAATATCTTCGACCTCAACTTCATCAACGTCATTTAGCTCTTCATCACTGGTCGAATCAACTGTTGGAGCATCCTTGACAATTTCATCAGGATTGAGTCTGAACATCTCTGCCAGTTGCTCGTTAGATAGGTCATGAATTATTTCCCCTTCTTCAAGGGTATAACTCACAGACCTTCTTACAATCCCTTGCAGATCAAGAATCATGGTTAGTTGAGTCTTGACCTGTTGAAGGGGAGCAATGTCAAACTCATCCCTTTGAAAGTTTGGATCTGTTTGATTTAAACATTCAACACATAAATCATTAGTAATTAATCAAACAAAATTACATTAACTTAATATATATAAACATTCAAAACATTTGTTTTCAGTACAAGATTCAAACACAAAAATAAATAAACACATAAGACATCTAGTCTGTACTTTTGTCTTGAATCATGGTCTCGTCGCTCAGAGGAGCAGAAGTGGTAGATGACTAGTCCTGTCAATGCTTCGATCTTCGTTCTTGACCAGAAGCAGAGGCCGATGTAGCCACATCCCCTCCTTCTGCTTCGTCATCATCATCTTTTCCTTCTGTCCTTTCTTCCTCTGTCTCTTCCTCATCCTCCTCATCATCATCATCATCATCTTCATCGTCATCATCACCATCTCCATCATCCCCATCACCCTCCTTTATCTTCAAGGGCTCATCCTTTGACCCCTTTAACCTCAGCATAATGGTCTTGTTGGTAGTCTCCAACTCCTCTATACGTTTGGCTGATTGGGCCTGCTGGTCCTGGAGTTGGGACATCTCGACTCTCTGTGCCTCCATTAGCTGGGTCTGCTGCTCTATCACCCGAGCCTGCTCTGCCATTTGCTGAGACTGGGCAGCAGTCAGGTCGGTCAGCTGACGAATCTGAGCAGCTTTTTCTTCATTTGCAGCTAGCAGGCGCATCACCATACGGTTTAGCGCCGACAGCTGCTCCTCTACCCCGATTGGAGGTAGAGGAGATCCATATAGCTGTGATGGCTGGGCTGATGGTCCGGCATGATGTGAGGTGGTGGTGGTAGTAGCAGTGGTGAATATGGGTCGGTAAGCAGGTGCTGGTGATGTAGGTGTAAATGGTATGGTGGTGGATGGGAAGGGTACAGTGGTGGTAGGTGAGGTGGTGGCTGTGGTAGCAGTAGTGGATGTGGTGGCTGTGGTGATGGGTGGTATGTCAGTGGATGTGGTAGTAGTGGCTGTGGTGGTGGAAGTAAAGGCAGCAGTGGTAACGAAGGTCAGGCGACGCTTCTTCTTCTTCAGTCCATGGGGTTGAGCCATCCTCTTCCTCCTAGTCCCAGTGGAAGTGGATGCTCCCCTGCAGCTCTGCCCATTGAACCCGGAGCATAGCTCGGGTCAGTCTCTGTCTCTGTGGAGTCCCGAGGGTGTTCACCAACCACCCTAAGCCCGTGTTCTGTGGGAACAACCTTGCTTCCCACAGTCCTCATGAGGGGCTCCTCGTCCTCCTCCTCCTCCTCCTGATCACCAACAACAAACTCCTGATGGAAACCGGCCGTCTCAGCAACCTCTCCGGTAGGGGCAGACTCCGGGGGAATAACATCTGAATCAGTGCCTCTAGGTGGAGCAGGCATATCATCCCCGGCGTCTCCGTTGTCATCATCATCAGAATCCATCTTTGGGAGGAGCAATCTCTCATCATCAGAGTCACTGTCATCATGACGCCATTTGCGTCTGCCTGGCGCCACATACCTCTCGTTGACAAGGTGGCCAATCAGTCTCTTCACTTGGGGCTTTACCTGCTTCCCCCTGTAAACTCTCATCCTGCCCAGAGTAGTATCATCCATAATCTCTAAGGCCACTGCGTCATGACTCTCTTTGGGCAACTGTGGCAGCTTCTCGTTGAAGACGAGCTGTAAGAATCTGGGATACATGCAAAACCCCTCTTTTCCCTTGGCCTCCAAGTTCTCCACCAAGTAGGAGAATATCATGCTAGAAAAACTGAAGGGGTGGTTCAGAACCAGTGCCACGTAGGCATTTTGGATCTGGTCTGAGAGGTCGTCAAACCCACCCCTCCTCGATGCAACACACTTGAGGATCACGTGTGCTAAGTACTTGTACTGGGGGCTCAGGTTGCTCTTGTTGAGCACACCTGAGTTGATGTCCCCAGCGTACTTTATCCTCAGAAAGCATCCTCTCACTGTCAACGGATGTAGTCTAGTAGGATGATCAGTGTCGTCCCCAAGCTCTAGGACCCTCTGAATGTCGGCAGCAGTGATCTCAATATCATGGCCCAATATAGAGCTCCTAATGCAGTAGGGCTCACGGGAGCGGTCCACAGAGGCATTCTCCCAGAATGCCCGATGCAATGATCTGTATGGAGTGAAGGGGTGGAGATAGCCTTATGAATCCTGGACCGTCTGAGAAAGGCTATAATGTCGGTAAACTCGGCCCCGTTCCTGGTGGTGTGATCCAAATGAGCACAGATGTTGTGCTTTGGATTTATGGACCATCTTTCTGCCATTTTCCTGAAACACACAAGACATAGAACCATTAGTACATAAGACATGAAAAATTCTGTTCTAAGTGTAACGTTGAAAATCATTCTGATTCATTCGTACGAATGAATCATGCGACTGAAGTTAGTCGTCTGTTCTTTCATGCGACTGGACTCATTCTGGTCCATGTGACATGCGATTGGGTTCAGTCTGTTGACTGAGTCTGCGAATGGTTCAGTCGGCCGACTGAGCTCAATCGTATAGTTCATTCGGCCGAATGACCCAATCGCAAGATTCAATCGTGCGATTGGAGTTCATCCGGATGACCAGTCGCCTGTCTCAATAGTTCAGTCGTCAATCGTTTGAAACTTCAACAAAATAAGTGTTTTACCCAAATAACCGGTTCAGTAGACTCGCATTCTCATTCCTAATAACCTATTTGACTTAATTTTAACGTTTTGCTTAGTTTTAATAGGTTATTAGGGCTTTCTTGTCTCGGTTCTTGTTTCACAGTCGAATAATCAAAATTAGGGTTTGAATCTTTCTGATTTCGGTGAAATACGACTTCAATCTACCTGTATAACCAATAGCGAACGTCAGTGAATCAAAAGCGATGAGAAAACAGGGTCTAATAAAATTTTGGCAGCGTAACGGTAGGGAATGCGATTTAAGGGCGATTTGGGAGTGATGACTGAAATGCGATCGACTGTGTCCTTTAAATACTGAAGCTCAGTTCAGTCGGCCGACTGGCCTCAGTCGCCCAGTTCATTCGGGCGACTCAGGCTCAATCGTACGATTGGCCCAATCAGTCGCATGCAGTTGACCGACTGAGATTCAGTCGGTCGACTGGCTCAGTCGTGCCTTTCATTCGCATGTTCAGTTGACCGAATGAGTTTCAATCGGTCGACTGACTCATTCGCCCTCTTCCAATCGGTCGAATGGGCTATTCTGATGAGCCATTCATGCGAGTGGAAGCCATTCGCATGGTTGGTCCATTCTCATGGTCCAATCGTGCGAATGGGTCACACTTAGTTAATTTTCTGCCATTTTTACCAATTTACTTTTAAACCCTTTTAAATTAATTGAAATTAACGTTATGAGCTTTTGATCATCTAGACATGATCATTTTATCTTGAAAACATTTTGATCACCTCAGACGTGATCCTTTTAAACACTTTAGTCACCTCAGACGTGACCCTTTTTCAACACTTTGTCACCTCAGACATGACTATTTTAAACTTTTAAAGCACATATGGTCATCTCAGACATGACCCTTTTAGTGAGTTGATTCCTTTCTGATTTTCCTGATGTAGTCCGACACACTACTAAAATTTAAAATTAAAAACGACTAACTAATTTAGAAACTTTAAGCTAATTACATAAACAAACTTGTTTTTGGCTTTTTGTGAGAGATAAATCCAGAGATTGATATCTACGGGATTTGGTTCGGGAGTAGACAGCTTCAACTTGGATTGATCATATCTGGACCAATTCAATTTTGGAATCATACAGGCAAGTCAAATCATTTGGACTTGTTATTAAAACTTTTGATGCTCAAATTCTCGGTGTTCATCAAGAGTCGTTAGCAACTTAAGGAAATCATACTGAAACTCTTAGATTTTCACATTGATTTGAACTTTTGAGAATGTAGCCACAATGATTGTCAGTATGTTTGTCCACTTAAATCCATACACAGACTTTTGACACAGACTGGTGACTGATTTAGGTTTAATTATTTCAACTAACATTTGTGGATCCCACACTTATATGGTAATCAACATTCCTCGGGAGCTTTTGAGCGGTCTACGGGTATTATTACAAGAAGAGACTATTCTTAGAGCTTTCAAAGAGAAGCCTGTCCTCAGGTCAGTGCCATCGCACAGCAGAGAGGCGGCAAACAACAATGAATTCTAGAATATCTAGGTTATGCTTATCCTCAGGTCAGTGCCATCGCACAGCAGAGAGGCACACAACCTATCTCCTTGTTAGAGCAGCTTATTTTATTTTGCACAAAATGCACCAACAACATAAGTCATTAGCTTTATAGCATTTGTTTTATTTTTTTATTTTTTTTTATTTTTTTTTTGCTTTGCTCTAATTATGGTCATCCGCACACATTTGTGGCGTTTAAATGCTCATTACCCCTTATTGGAATATTGTTGATTGTGTTAACCAGTGATAAGATGGAAGCCCACAGTCAGTTGAACAACTTAGTTTGATCTTGAGATCACCAATCAGGTCTAATTGTCTATTGTGTTGAATCTACCAACATATCATTTGTGGTCTAGCAGCCTCTAAGTCTACTTTCTTTGTGTCACCTTAGGAGTTGCCAGTTTTCTATCATACTTTGAATTTTTGCATCTTTTCAAAACTTAAATTTTTAAAGTCCCTCTTGATTTGTTCCTGTGTACTATCATTTTCCAAAGGTATTGAATCGGTATCACAGACACAATCTACCTTATATCAGCTATTTATTCCTTCTCCCTTGTTTTTTTTAATGTTAACTTGCTGACATATTCTCCCCCTAAAATACTAAAATCATTACTGGTTTAATTATTTTAGGATTTTAATAAACAGCAACATAACATGAGTTTAAATTAAACAGACGAAAATAATCAAATAAAATAAAATAAAAATAAAAAAACGTTAACTATACTACATCGGACTACACATTTTCATCATCAGGAATGACCTCACTTTTCTTTTTAACGCCGTTGACCTCTAGCAAATATTGAAAACGTGGTTTATCAAAGGCTTTAGTATAGAGGTCAGCGCGTTGAAAATCAGTATTAATTTTAACCACATCAATTAAGTTCTTTTCAAAACAGTCTCTTATGAAATGGTATTTAATACCGATGTGTTTGGTCTTAGGATGTTGAACCGGATTTTTAGTTACTGCAATTGCAGCAGAGTTATCAACAAAAATAGGAGTAGATGAGAATTTTAAACCGTAATCCCGCATTTGCTGTTGAATCCAGATGATTTGTGAACAGCAACTTGCAGCAGCAACATATTCGGCTTCACAGGTTGACAATGCAACCGATGTCTGCTTCTTACACTGCCAGGTAACTAATCTTCTCCCAAAGAATTGACACCCTGCTGATGTAGACTTGTAGTTCATCTTGCAGCCCCCGTAATCCGAGTCACTATACGCGGTAAGCTCAAAGTCATCATCATGAGGATACCACAATCCAAGTGTGGGTGTACCCTTCAGATAACGAAAAATCCTCTTGACCCCGATCAGATGGTTGACCTTTGGTTTAGCCTGATATCTAGAACATAAACATGTAGCATACATAATATCAGGTCTTGAGGCAGTGAGATACATGAGGGATCCAATCATTCCTCGGTACATCGTGGCATCTACAAGATCTCCATTCTCATCAGGTGCTATATCGTGATTCGTAGCAAGTGGAGTCCCAGCAGCAGAAGCATTCTCCATGTCAAAGCGACTGAGAATGTCTCCTACATACTTGGTCTGATGTAGAAAGATCCCATTAGGTGTCTGATCCACCTGTAACCCGAGAAAGAACTTCATCTCCCCCATAGCACTCATCTCAAACTCTTTCTTCATCACTGCTTCAAACTCTTTGCATAACTCTTCGTTCTTTGATCCGAAGATTATGTCATCAACATAGATCTGTACAAGCAGTAGGTCGCCATCCTTTTCTTTAATAAACAGTGTGCAGTCAATGACTCCCCTGCGAAAGCCGTGTTTCACAAGATGAGTCGAGAGTTTCTCATACCAAGCTCGAGGAGCTTGATGAAGCCCGTATAAAGCCTTGTCGAGCTTGTAAACTCTATCCCGATGATAAGGATCTTCAAATCCCTCGGGTTGACTTACGTAGACTGTTTCCCTGATTTCCCCATGAAGGAATGCACTCTTCACATCTAATTGGTAGACTTTAATCTTCATGTACGATGCATAGGCAAGGAAGATACGAATAGCTTCCATCCTTGCCACGGGTGCAAACACCTCATTGTAGTCAATTCCCTCGACTTGGCGAAAACCTTGAACCACCAGTCGAGCTTTGTTCCTGATAATGACTCCTTGGTCATCCTTCTTGCATTTTAGTACCCATTTGGTGCCGATGACTTTAGCACCTTTAGGTCTATCCACCAGAGTCCATACACCTAACTTCTTGAACTGCAGAAGTTCTTCTTGCATGGCACTCACCCACGCCTCATCATTTAGTGCCTCACTGACATATTTTGGCTCAACCTGCGAGACAAAACATCGATAAGCACCATCATGAATGTAACCCTTCTCCATAACCGAGGCGTAATCAGCTGAGTATAGCTGATTTCGGGTTTGTACTCCTGATCTGACATCCCCAATAACATTGTCAAGGGGATGATAGACGTTAGTCGTGATCCTGGAGTAGTAGGAACAGCCACCTCAGAACCGAGATTATGAACATTTGGTTCTGCATCTGAGGTAGTCGGAGTTTGAGGTTCCGAAGTCAAAAGAGCATCACTTGTAGATGCTTGTGGACTTTCAGGAACTGGAACCTGTTCCTCCTGACTGTTCTGGTCATCTGCTTCAGTTTCATCTTCAGAGGAGGAGTCACTGTCATCGACTACTCCCCCTGACTGAGTAGATGATTCTCCCTGTGTGTTGGATGGTGTATTCAGAATATCATACATCATCCTAGTAGCTAACTCATCATCCGAGGGAGAGAGAGGGATGTTGAAGGACTTGAAGAATCCATCATAATCGAAGAAGTATGCAGGTCCTTTGCCTGTAGGTGGTGTGGTGTATCTCTGAACGTCGACATTACACCACACTTCTACAAGACCCGTTGAGTTGTTGTAAACTCGCTTGTTCGGTATGTTGTATCCTAGAAAGATTCCTTCATCCGCCTTCTCGCTGAATTTGGCTTCTTGTGTCTTCTTCAGAAGTGTGCACGGCGCGCCAAAAGGTTCAAGATACTCCAAATTCGGTTTGCGTCTTTGTAGTAGCTCGTAACATGTCTTTCCGTGGCGCTTGACTATTAGGACTCGATTCAGTGTATAACATGCATTTGCCACTGCCTCATTCCAGAATTGGATAGGCAGTTTCGAGTCCGCGAACATGGTCCGTGCTGTCTCTATCAAGCTTCTGTTCTTCCTCTCAGCAACACCATTCATCTGAGGCGTGTAGGCAGAAGTGAATTGATGCACAATTCCCTTTTCCTTGCAGTATGCCTCCATCCATTGATTCTTGAATTCTATCCCGTTGTCTGAGCGTACTTGTCTAACTTTTAGCTTGTAGAGAGACTCCAGTGTGGTTACTAATTCCTTGAATGACTCAAATGTTTCTGATTTGGATTTCAGAAACATTACCCAAGTGAACCTTGAGTAGTCATCAGTGACCACAAAACAGTACAAGTCACCTGCAATGCTCTTTGTACTGACTGGACCAAACAGATCCATGTGAAGAAGTTCAAGAGGAAGTTCTATTGAATGAACTTTCTTTTCCTTATGAGACTTCTTTGTCTGTTTGCCTTTCTTGCAAGCTACACAAAAGTCAGGAAGTTGGAAGTTCTTTACATTTACTCCTCTCACTAAATCCTTCTGAATCAAATGATTCATCTTCCTTTGACTAATGTGTCCCATTCTCCTATGCCAGGAGATGGAATCCTTCTCAGTAGCTTTAGATAGAAAGCACTGAACCTCATGATCCGTTGTAGCAGCTGTTGACAGATCCAAGACATAAAGGTCTTTATATCTTGAAGCAGTCATCAGAACTTGGTCCTCTGGGATCATGTAGTCTTTCTTCAGCATGTAACACTTCTTGTTGTCGAAGATGACTTTAAATCCTTTATCACAGATTTGGGAAACAGAAAGTAAGTTATTCTGAAGTTGTTGAACGTAGTTCACCTTATCAAACTTAACTTTCTGATTTCCCACTTCTCCCTGAGCTGTGATATAGCCTCCTTTGTTTCCTGCAAAGGAAACATGCCCTCTTTTATTTGTTCGACGTTTGATAAAAGGGCTCTATTTCCTGTCATGTGCCTGGATGCTCCGCTGTCTACAATCCACGTGTTAGTCTCAGCGCTGTATCGGACACCCTGCACATACAAAGTAAATGAATTAGTTTAGGTTAGGAACCCAAGCCTTTACTGTCTTGGGTTTCCCAGAGGCATCACACATCATAAACTCCACCCATTGACCCTTAGAGGGTGAGGGTAGCTCAGTTCCTTCTTGTCATCAGTATCAGACACGCAGGATGACTTCTCTTTCCATAAGCCAGATTTGTGCAAGGCCTGTTTATGATAAACAGTCGTCTGGCTTACAGGTTGGACTTTAGGTTCACTAGCTCTTCTAGGTGGAGTCAAAGATCTCCTCTTAGAAGACCTAGGTCTAGAGTCCTGAAGATCAATCTTCTTCCTAGGTGTCTGATAGAAAGGACAATAGGAAGCAATGTGTCCACATTCTCCACAGTTGTAGCATGACCGGCTATCAACTTTATGAGTAGACTTTCTTTGTATAGAAGTGTGTGACACTCTAGTAACATCAATCACTTTAGGTTTTGACTCTTGTGCGTTTGATGTTTTCTCTGGTTTAACAAAATTAACTGTTTTAACCTGTTTAACATCTTTCTCTTTTTGGTTAACTGGTTTTTGACTTGAAGCATGTGAAAAATTAACATTTGAAGTCCTTTTAGGTTCTGATTTGACTCTGTTTGACCCTGACTTTAAGTTAACTTTTTCAAATTCATTTTCCAGATTAACACAAGGCAATTTACCCTTTGCCTTTGAAGTGGCCTCCTTTTGTTTCTGTCCAGATTCAGTAGATGAACATGAAGTATCTGGATCACTAACAAGAGGAGTAGACACCACGTGATCCTTGATGGGGTTATTATTTACTGGTCTAGACTTAGTGTTCATCAAGGTCTCAGGTGGTGGTGGAACCACTTTGTAGCCTAATCCCTCCCCGTTATTCCTTTCTCTCACTAAGTGTTGAACTATGTGTGAAAAACTAGTCCAACTATGCAGTTTCTGTTTTAATGAATTTACTTCTACTTCTAGAACTGCCTTTTGCTTCTTAGTTTCTTCTAGGGAGTTTAGATAGTACCTAATGTCATTTGCTTGGTTAAAGGCAACTACTTCGGTTTCCCTAAGCTGTTTAGTCAATAGGTCTATCTTTTCTTTATAAATATGCTCATTTTGTTTTAGTACTCTATTAGCCTCAGTGCACAGTTGTAAATCTTTTACTAAGTTATCATTATGATCTAATAACCTAGCAAATTTTTCATCTATGCTATTCCTAAAAGTATCACAATCAGAACAAGCATGATTATTAAACATTTGGTCAGTAGTACTTACCTGAGTTGGTTCAGAAGAGTTAGCCATCAACGCAGCATCAGATGTCTCTGATTCTGGTGATTCTGACTTTTCTGTCTCTGACGTGGAAGTCTCCTCCGTTGGCTTATAACTGACCTCAGCTGCAGTTGTTTCTTCACTATGTGACATTGCTATCTCAACTGCTAGATCACCTTCACTCGCAGAATCATCATCAATATCCTCTACACTGGCAATGTTAGATTCCCCTGGTGAGACAAACCTAAAGCTCCAATCCTGTCCTTCATCATCATGAGCAGTCAAGGCTTTTGGATCCTTGTTTGATGAAGTAGAACTGGAAGCTTGCTTGTCTTGGCGAGTAAAGGACGAGAACGGGTTCCCATTACCCGTCTTCTTTGGCTTGACACATTCTCTCTTGAAGTGCCCCTTCTCTCCACAGTTGAAGCAGGTCACTTTGCTCTTGTCAAAGCCAAATGTGGTATCCTTAGTAGCTACCAAGTTCTGTCCAGTCTTTTTAACAAACTTCTTCGCCCTTCGGACAGCACTAGCTAAGGCCCACATTATATCCATCCTCTCAAGCTCCATTTCGTCCACCTGCTCGTAGTCCTCATCTGCCAGATGGCAGTTTCCAATCTTCCCGGCAACAAGTCCATCATATGAATGAACCACTGCAGCTAAAAGATCCATATGCTCTCGAGCTACTTCTACGGTCACATTACCGAGGTTCTCGGTCTTCAGTTTGGTAGCACTTGCTTCTGATCCAATATAGTGGGTACATGACGACCCTGACATGTCTGATCCAGAAGGAGAAGCATGTGAAGGACCTGACGAGCTAGACACAAAAGCAGTCTGGAGAGGTGCTCCAGATGTCTTAGCTTGAGGCGTGGCGTTGTATAAAGCTGGATTTTGTGTGTACGAGGACTTCTGAGCTCTGTACTTCATCCTTAGTGCTTCTTCTCGCAACTTAAGAATGAAGTCATTAATATCCAGCTTTATAAGCATTTCATTCTGTCTTAGGTTAGACACGAATTAAGCCCACTTATCAGGCAATCCGTCTGCGAAGTTGCTCACTTTCTCTTCCATGGTCGTTTCCACTCCATGTGTATGCAGTTCGCTCATCAAGTGGTAGAATCTGTCTATGACTTCGTCTAAACTCTCGTTACCAATCGATGAGAAGTTATCGAATTCCTTCTTTAACTCCTTTGCCTTGATCGCCTTCAATGAAGCATTCCCATCATACCTCTTCTCTAGCTCATCCCACAGTTTCTTGGACTGCTTATTCTCTGAATACTGGTGGAATATGTCTTTGGGGATAGACTGAGTGATCAATGCATAAACCCTTTTCTCTGCATTGTACTTGACTTTCTGTGCGTCTGTCATCCCACTTAACGTTAGCTTAACTCCATCAACTCCCACCGGTGTACTATAACCAATCTCAATGGCTTCCGACAGATTAGGATCTACTCCATTGAGGTAGATCTCAAAACGTTGTTTCCAGTGGGGAAACTCATCTAAAGTCAAGAGCTTTGGTGGTTTATTGTGATTACCCACCTCACTCTCAAGCAACAGCAGGTTCTGAATCCTCGAGTCCTTCCCAGCAGTAAAGGCTGACATCTGATCTTCCATGGCGAATAACTTAGAATCTAATCAAACAAACTTTCACTGATGCGACTGAAGGATGCGAATGGTCTAATTGTGCGTATGAACTCTGCGACTGGTTCAATCGTGCGGCTGAACTGGGCGATTGGTTCAGTCGTGCGAATGAATCTGGTGCGTATGAGCTATGCGAACAAACGGTTCAGTCGGCCGAATGAGGGTGCAACTAGGTCCAATCGTGCGAATGAGCAATGCGAATGGAGTCTAGTCGTGCGAATGGGTCACTCGTGCGACTGAAGCTGCTGTTTTGCGAAAATTTCTAGGTTTGACGGGTTTCAGCCATAAAAATTCGAAATTTCACAAGTCCTAATCGCCTAAGTCCGTAGAAACCAAACTTCGATAAGCAGGGAACGTCCAAGATCACTTTTGACACCAAAGATTGTGTTTTTAGTGCAAAAACACAAACTTTTATGCAATCTTGATTGAATCAACACGTAATCAAGAGCCTATGCTCTGATACCACTTGTTAGGACCTGGTATTTGAACGAAATACCTAGTGATTAGCGTGTTATTTGAACGAAATACCTAGTGATTAGCGTGTTAAACCAACTCAAATAGTGCGGAATCCTATTTGATTGGTGATCCAATCAGTGAGAACACACGAAGAATCAATCAAGGAATGAATCTAACGTTAGAAGTCGATTAGGAATCGATCTAATGTGCTCTGTGAACTTGGAGAACGATTTGGGAGGTCTCTGGACGGCTAGGGTACGTCTGGAATCGTAATGGGATGAATGCTTACGTTTTTCCACGAATTGGGTCTATTTATAGGTTAGTATTGTTCAATCGTGCGACTGGGCCATAAGTATGGTTCAGTCGTGCGATTGAACCATGCGGTTGATTTATTCGCACGACTGAGTGTTCAGTCGTGCGATTGAGCCAATCTTATGTGTCAATCATACGACTGATCCAGTCTCCTGGTTCAGTCGTGCGATGAGTCAATCGTATGAAGTTATTCATGTGTGTGGTCCATTCGCATGGGCCATTCGCATGAGAACTTCATTAAGTTAAGTTTGAATGTTTTAATTAATATAACATAATGTGTAACCATTCAAACAATCATAAACCCAATCAATTCAATCACGACTCATTAATGAAATATTAAACATCACAAATAACAAACAATTCATGTCATTTCATTAATCAATACAAATTACATCATAATCAGACAGACAAGATTCATTACTTTACAAATCATGATCTAGGGACATACATACATCAACAAATTTTATATCCAAATTTTCAATGGGCATCTTTCCTTTTGATTTTAAAGTAGACTCCTTCTGTTTAGTAACAGAGTTCACCGGTTTACCAATGGAATCTGGATCACTAACCAGAGGAGTGGACACCACATGATCCTTAATTGGGTTGTTATTTACAGGTCTACATTTTGTATTTAACATGATCTCATGTGGTGGTGGAACTACTTGGTAACCCAAACCTTCCCCATTCTTTCGTTCTTTCACTAAGTTCTGTACTATGTGAGAAGAACTAGCCCAACTATGCAGTTTTTATTTTAATGAATTTACCTCGACTTCTAAAACTGCTTTTTCTTTCTTTGTTTCTTCCAAAGAGTTTAAATAAAACTTTATATCATTAGCTTGATTAAAAGCAACAACCTCGGTTTCCCTTAGTTGTTTAACTAAAAGTTCTATTTTTTCTTTGTAACTGCACTCATTTTGTTTTAAAATACGATTAGCTTTTGTGCACTGTTGTAAATCATTTACTAAGTTATCATTATGGTCTAATAACCTAGCAAATTTCAAATCAATGCTTTCTCTAAATTTGTTACATTCAATACAAGCATGTTTTTCAAAAAGTTGGTCTTTCGTACTTACCCGTGAAGAATCAGTTGAGTCAGCCATCAATGCAGAGTTAGACGCTTTAGATGCTGGAGATTCTGAACATGTCGTTCTGAGTTCTTCTTCAACCAGGTGATTTACCACATTCACGGCTTCTTCGTTATCTGACATTACTTGTTCAACTGTGATTTCACCTTCACTCGCAGAGCCATCATCCAATTCCTTCGACATAGGCAATGTTTGATTCACCCGGAGACATAAAACAGAAGGTCCAGTCTTGCCCTTCGTCACCTTGAGTAGTCAAGGCCTTTGTCTCTTTGCTTGAAGAGGTAGTTCCACTCCTGTCTTTGTCTTGACGGTTGAAGGTTGAGAACAGATTTCCATTACCTGTTTTCTTGGGCTTTACACATTCACATTTGAAATGCCCCTTTTCACCAAAAGCAGGTAACTTTGGTTTTGTCGAAACCAAAGGTTGTGTCTTTTGTGGCTACTAAATTCTGTCCTGTCTTTTTCATAAACTTTTTTGCCCTTCTGACAGCACTCGCCAAGGCCCACATGATACCCATTCTCTCTAGTTCATTTTCGTCCACCTGCTCGTAATCTTCATCTGCAAGGTGGCAATTACCAATCTTCCCTACAACTAGACCATCGTAGGAATGGACAACAGCTGCTAGAAGATCCATATGCTCCTTTGCAACTTCCACTGTGATATTACCGAGATTCTCGGTCTTCAACTTAGTAGCATTGGCTTCAGGTACTATATATTGGGTGCAAGATGACCCTGACGTTTCTGGTTCTGAAGCAGTGGTTTGGGAAGGAGCTACGGAACTGGACACGAACGCTGTTTGAAGTGGTGCTCTTGAACCAGTTGGAGTGGGAATTGAGTTATATAATGAAGGATTCTAAATGTAAGATCATTTCTTTGACTTGTACTTCATTCTCAGTTCCTCCTCCCTTAACTTCAAGATGAAGTCATTTATGTCCAACGTAATAAGTATGTCGTTTTGTCTCCAGTTGGACACAAATGAATCCCATTTCTCAGGCAGCCCATCTGCAAAGCTTGAAACTTTATCTTCCATAGACGTCGTTGCCCCATGAGTGTGTAGCTCACTCATAAGATGGTAGAACCTGTCGATGATGTCATCCAAGCTCTCGTTCCCTATAGGAGAGAAATTATCGAACTCCTTCTTGAGAGCCTTAGCCTTAAGTGCCTTTAACGTTGCATTCCATTCGTACCTCTTCTCTAATGCATCCCACAACTTTTTGGCCTGCTTGTTCTCAGAAAATTGGTGAAAGATGTCTTTCGGGATTGACTGAGTCAGCAGAGCATAAACTTTCTTCTCAGCATTGTAGAGAATCTTCTAAGCCTCGCTCATTCCACCCAAAGTCAACTTTACTCCATTTGCACTTACTAGTACCGTGTAACCAGTCTCTATAGAAGTCCAGAGATTTGGATCCACTCCATTTAGGTAAATCTCGAACCGCTGTTTCCACTGTGGATAGTCATCCAACGTTATAAGCTTCGGCGGTTTATTGTGATTTCCAACCTCATTCTCCAGAAGCAGAAGGTTCTGGATGCGTGAGTCCTTCCCGGCAGTAAATGCTGAAAACTGATCTTCCATTTGTATGAACTTTGTACTTTGAGAACAGGACAACTTCAATCGTGCGAATGAACAATGCGTATGGATCACTCGTGCGAATGAAGAGTGCGAATGAATTCAATCATGCGATTGGATTCAGTCGTGCGTATGGACAAGGCGAATGGACTCAAACAACTGAAGTGGTTCAGTCGTGCGAATGAAGGATGCGACTGGGGTTCAGTCGTACGAATGAAGTGTGCAAATGGGTTCAATCATACGAATGAGCTATTCGTGCGACTGAAGGCTGCTGTTTTTGCAAAATCGAAGGTTTTTGACACTTTGACACAAAAACACGATTTTTCAAGAACCCTAATATGCCGTATGCCGAAAAACGTAAACTTTGAGACCTGGAGACGTCGAAAACACTGTTTTACTCAAAAAATGACTCATTTGAATGAAAAACGTGATTTTTACACCGAGACTAATCGAATCACACGCAAAATCAAGAGCCAAAGCTCTGATACCACTTGTCAGGACCGTGTACGTACGGAATACTAACTGATAATGCGTGAAACCAGATCAAATAGTGCGGAATCCTATTTGATTGGCGATCCAATCAGTGAGAACGCAATCCCGATCAATCTAACGATTAAAGAAACGTTAAGAACGAGTAGAAAACGATCAGATGCGAACTATGAACTTGGCATAGGCTTTCTGGATGCTTTGGACGGCTAGGTTATGAGTATGTATCAAAAGTTACGTTTTTCCACGAATTAAGTAGTATTTATAGGTTTGCAGTCTTCATTCATGCGACTGAACCATTAGCATGGTTCAGTCGTGCGACTGACCCATGCGACTGATTCATACGCACGACTGAAAATTCAGTCGTGCAACTGAGTCAATCTCATGTCTCACTCGTACGACTGATCCAGTCGTCTGGTTCAGTCGTGCGACTAGGTCATTAGCATGATGTATTCATGCGTATGGTCCATAAGTATGGTCCATTAGCATGAATCATCATATAACAACTTCAAACCTATATAATAAGTTTATATATATGAATCAGATATAAGTAAACATCAAAGCACAAATCATATATTATTACATTGTTTCATTACACATATGTAAGCCATGACAGACTTTTACATTAAGCACATAAACTAGGGACATATGTATCAACATCCATACATTTCTGTTTGTCTTGAGTTGTTCCTGCACAAAAGAGATGGTTAATTACATTTGGAAACCCAAGCCTTACTGGTCTTGGGCTCATCAAAAGAAGTTGAAAACAAAGCAACAGTAATTGATCCTATTGTCATGTTTTGAGGATCATTTGCTGATTTTAATGAAGAACTTTCATCCACTTGGTCTTTCTTTGTCTTTTATACCACCTTTGGAAGCTTAGACTCGACCTTCAATACTTTGGAAGTTTTGATGACTTTGGAAGTTTTGATGACTGGACCTTCAAAAGATCTTGCTAACACTGTAGCAGGCTTCAGTGCTTCGGAAGTATTCCTTTCTTCCGAGACCAGATTTTCTTCCGAAGGCAAGTTTCCACTTGTCTTCATCTTCATTTTGGAGCTTCCGAAAGGAAAAGATTTTCCTTTCGAAGCTTGCTACTTCTCTAAAATCTTAGAAGTTTCTTTCTTGGTTTAGATTGTAGAAACAATCTTTAGCTAGATGAGAGGTACTCCCACACATGACACAATCCATTTTCTTCTTCCTAAGAGTCTTCTTTTGTGAACAAGGCTGAACTTGATCACTTTCCTTCTCCATCTTCATCTTTGCAGATGCTGTGGCAATCCTTTTAGGGATAGAACTACCTTTGGAGCTGGATGGTTCAGGTTGTGCAGTAGTGGTGCATAACAGACCAGCCTTCTGTTTGATGTTGGGATGATTTGGACATGCACTAGAACTCTTATTACTAGAGTTCAAGTTTGTGTCTTCAGCCTTAAACACCTCAAATCCTACAGAAATAAAGACTTGTTTCTGTGCAGAGTTAAAGGTGGCCTTGATCTCTTGAGCCTTCTTGGACATTCTCTTGGCCTTACTATCAAGTTCTTCCTCCCTGACTTGGTCATCCCAACTGTTTTACTCTCCTTAGAGGAATGGTGACTCTTCTTAGAATGCTCTTCTTCACTTTTCTCAGAGACATCCTTCACCATATCCTCTTTCCTCTTCAGTCATGGGGTCTATGAAGGGAAGCTCATCTTCACAAGTTTCACACCTAGGAGATCTTACTGACAAGATTGTGTATGGAGGAGCTACCTCACTAGATCAAATACTTTGTGTATGCCGGTGGATAGCCTATCGTGAATTCTTGAAAAATCACTTAAAAAATCAATACGAGCACGAAACTCGCCGCAAATTATGCGAGTTTCACCATTAATTTTTAATAACTTTCTAATTTCTTATATTTCTTGGAATAACTATTTAACATTTTAATATTTTTTTAGTATAATATCTAATACCTAAATTTCTAAATGCTAAATTTGGGTGGGCAATGGTTTCACAGGTTTTAAACTTTTAGATAAACAATTTTTTTAAAGTTTACTTTTGTGTTTGTTAAAGTTTATTTTTACGATGACGTCACTTTGTGAGTTTCAAATATACTGTTCTTTTTTAAAATTCCATTTAATGTTCAAAATCGTACAATCATTGTTTTAATTTTACAAGAGTTTTAATGAAATTACGAATATGTCATTGCAAAGTGTTTACTTTTAGCATCGTATTGATGTTAATTTTATTTAAAACATTAGTCTTATTACTAATGTACAAGTCATCAATATCAAATCTCAAAACTTTTCAATTTATTTGAAACATTAGGGTGATTACTAATGTATAAGTCGTCAATCCCAAATATACAAACATCAACACTACACCCACAATGCGCATGTATACGCACTAGTTGTTAATGTGTGCATATTCATGCACATACAAGTTGTGATATTTAATAATGGAATAGATATGCAAATTGACAAGAGCCGAATAAAAATAAAAAATTAGACGGCTCTAGTTTCCTTAGAATGTCTTAAAAAAATTTATGGAGTATATTGAGAGCTGTGTCGATTGGGATGGCAAAACGAAACGCGTGTGTAGAGAATGTGTGAATGAGTTTTACTAGGATTTGAAAATTGGTAATGCCCACATACATAATCATGGTTTTGCTGGATGTTATATGAAATAGTTTTATTATTGTGAGATTCTTAGTTTTTCAAATGCAGCAATATAATTTGCTACAGTAACACATACTTCTACAACTAATAATAGAACAAATAATAAGATGGTTGATGCAATCGAAGATATTATCGCAGAGAATGAAGAAAATATAGACGGAGATGGAAATAGTATAGACTTGGAATTTGATGAATTGTATAATGAGCTCAATATTGAGTTATACCCTGGTTGCAGTTGGATATCTTCCTTAGCCATTCTAGCAAAATTAATGCTTATTAAAGTAATCACAGTTGGACAAGTAGATTGTGTGATCAGCTTTTAGAGTTTTAAAGATTGCATTCTTGAAAGAATATCAAATTCTAGCCTACCACTATGAAGTGCAAGAGAAGCTCAAAAAGATTGGGTTAGGATATGAATCTATCATTACTTACATCAATGACTATGCTTTGCTTGAAAAAAGAATGCAAAACTGCAACATTGTCCGGTTTGTAACGAGAGCAAATGGGTTAATAAAAACACAAATGAAAAGTAAGTATCCTATAAAGTGTCGTGCTACTTTCTTTTAGCTCCTCGGCTTAGACGATTGTATAGTTCCAGATTAACAACAAAACATATTCATCTAGCATCATAATGGACACTCTAACGGATGGTATTATACATCATTCCGTTTATGGGAAGGCATGGTAATATTATGATAAGAAACATTCTGAATTTCCCAAAGAACCAAGGATGTTTGCTTACGTTTGGCTACTTATTGCATTAATTCGTTCGGTAACATGAGTCAAGCCTACAGTAGGTTTGGCTAACAATAACCCAAACGCCTAAAAATAATAATATTACACTAATACTATTACTAATAATAATACTAAAATAATAATTAACTTGACATAACTCAAAGAAGAACATACCTTAAAACTATCTACTACAGGTAGATGTTGAGTCTTCCTAATTATGCTCTTACCCGAGCTCCATAATCAACTATTAACAACACTCGGTGCGTGGGTACTCAAGATTCTCTTTATAACAGATCGTTCTCAAGAAATTTCAAATTCTAAAGGAACCTATAGGCTTCTATTTATATGAAGCATGCAAACTATTAAATTCTTTAGCCATGTCGATCGGACATGGGATGAAAGTGAGCAACTTAGTTGCTTGCTTACTTAGTAACCACTCTACTTTCTTACTAATCTAATTCATTCAACTACTTTATTTATTTTTATATTATAACTTTCAAATTTTAGCTTAGAATATGTTGTTGGGACGAGCTATTTTTCGCTAGAAGGCAATTAAAGTTTCTTTAAAAATGAATTAGGTTTGGATATAATATATTTTATTGTTATCCAAAAATCTCAAAAACCAGTAAACATTCATCGACATATCTCATCTTTCAAATAACTATCTTACTCATTACTTACTCGTAAGAATATATATAAAATGCAAGTTTCATATTTCACATATTTTAAACTATTACATTAAGATTTGAGGTGTTACATCATCCTCCCCTTACTAAAATTTCATCCTTGAAATTTTAACTTTACTTAAAAAGGTTAGGGTACTTTTATTTCATTTCATTTTCTAATTCTCATATATAGTTAGGTCTATGACGTGCATTCCATATGATCTTGACCAATAGAATTTGTTTTCTACGTAATTTTTATACTTATATGCCTTCAATTTGTAATGGTTCTTGAATAAATAATAAGTTTACATAAATATGCATATCCTCAAGTGGTATCTATTGTATTACGTCATTTAGACACTTAGGTTCGGTACATGAAATATGTCATCAACTTAACTTTTCGAGATGTTTAGTTAATATATCACTAGTCCAAACTTAGACATTATCTCAAACGGTACAATGTACTAAGGCTTTAGTTTTTCTAATTTTTCCGAATCGTATCGCCCCTTTTAAAGGGAATACCTCCGGCGTACCTTACCTCTTAATTGAAATTCTAAGTGTTTGCATTTGATCTGTGTAGGACTTTTGGTGATCTTTGACATTTTTCAATTTTACTATCTTATGTTAGTTATTTCTTTAACTATCTCTAGTCAAGATAACTGATTTTTGTCAATTTTAGTCTAACATGTAATAGTCTTAAATAAATAGTAGATAGTAGACGATTGTTCCAACTACCATCAAAGTCATACACTGAGAGCATGTCCTCAATTGTTTGGATAACTCGTTCATTTTTCGTTAAGTAGGGGATGGTGCTTCGGTTTCCTCGAGTTCCTTGTTCCATCTGAAAACCCTACAAGAATTTTGAAGTGAAATGACTAGTTATAGAGTTTGGCTAATTTTTAGATTAAGATAGGTACACACCATAATATGAGACTAGATAGAGTTTGGTCAAGATAAGCACACCATAATGGGAGTCTAGTTATAGGGTTTGGCTAATTTTTCTATTTTATAGTTCTATAGATAAGTAGAGAGTGTATAGATTTGGTAAGTGTAGCAACTACATACTAGCCAGATGGTGTTAGTCCATCATGACCAGATCATGAGTTAATAAATTCAATTGGCTTGATTTCACATAGTAAATCAAAACTGAAGTTCATGTATCAAAACTGAAGTTCATGTCTATAAACGAAAGCACTTAAATTTAGTTCAATAGTCGAAGATTAATTAGTAGGTTGTTTTTACTAAAAGTTGTTAACTTTTTCTAAATATACGACAAAAATGGTAAGATATTATGTATTCAACAATGGTAGCATATTATGTAAGATTGTCACAGTGCAGTGAGGTCCTTTTCTTTAATGAACACCCCATGTAAACCATAAGGCACTCGTTGCGGCAGCTTGACCGCGGCAACAATATCTAGATTAGGTCCATCACCAAGAACCTTGACTCGCCTGACGTTTCATTATGCACGTATAACACCAAATACCCATCATCCTCATCTGGATTTGACTCGTCGGGGTCCCTTTAAACGAAAAATGGTTCACCACCAAAGCAATTATCTCCATAAATCCGACTTGCCACTGTGGACTCATGTGGTTCTTTGTTGCTTTCTGATGTTGTGATGTCAAGCGTTGCCACACTCCTATTGTCCTCATCATCCTTGATTTTATTGGCGTACTCTCTTAAATCGTTGCATAAACGTACCTGCATGACCACAAGGTCTAGTCCTTAGACTATTGACCGGAATAATGCGTACGAAATAAAGTGTTTTATTACTATTTACTTGTTCATTTTGCAATATATGCTGGATTGATCACCGGAAACTCCAAGTTATCTGTAGACAAAGTTTTGTCTCGTCACAACCTCCGACCCGAAATGAATTGTCACTTTCTCCATGGAAGCTTGGATCAGATCCACCCGCTCAAAGAAGTGTTCCATGGACGATATATTCGGGGCTACCAACACCACGACATCGTTCCCATATTCGTCGGTCTCATTCCATGCATTGACCGCATGAAATATATTGAACCCGGGCACCTCAAACCACTTGATATCGGATTCATCCTTTGCATATCGTGGAAGAACACCTAGTCTCGGAACTTTAGTTCTGTCTACGCTCACAAGGCTTCCTCTGTGGATCAGGTTCATCGGATGCGCTCCCATCTGAATATCGCAGATGATTGCATACTTTTTAGTGATTGCCAAATCATGAGTTAGAGAAGGTTCCTTCATGGACAAAATAGGGATATCAGCATGCTTATTTCCATGAGCATCAAAGTGAAAGTAAGTTATATACGGATATGTTGCCCAATAACGAAACGCGAATGCCTCCTTAGTCTCAGGATCGATCTTTGGGTGAGTCGTCATGTTCATCGAAAGCTTTCCTTCGAAATCATGCAAGCCCAAGGTAATTACGTCGCCGTTGTCGTCAACTTTAATCCCATACGGAAGATCAGATTCGCATAACACATAGAGCCCACCCCCCAAAGAAAGCTAAATGTTGGAATTTTGGACACAAAATAATTATATTTATATATTTGTTATATAAATAATTATATATTTATTGGTTTAAGTTCTCGTTGAACTATACCGTGTCCAAACTGAAGCTAAGATGAATTATATATCGATGCTCAAAGTTGAGTGGTCGAAATGAAGAAAGTAATTTTGGGTGATTATTGTAGGAAATTTTGTAATTTCTTGCATAATGCTAATAAAGTCATGTATTGATTAACATGGATGTTTTATGTTGAAAAAGTCTTCTAATAAATAATATGAATGACTATTATTTTTATTAAAATTGGTATTAAACTTGTCATGAATAAAATGAGAGTTTTAATTTGGTCTCATAAAACATTTCATAAATCAAATGGAAGTTTTGGTTGTGAATCATAAAACTCACATTAATATGAACTTATTAGCATGAGTATATAAACAAACTCATGATGATGAAAAGTGAGAAGAAGAAGAAATTTATTCTCTTTGATATCAAAAAATTTATAAAAATTTAGAGAGGAGCACTCTCTAAATTATTCTTCCTACACCATCATCTTTAACTATTTTCCACATAACATCATAACATATATTTTATCCAGTGATCTCTCGGGCCGAGGCACTCTCCGGCAGTACATACTGCTTTGGCTGTTGTACCCTGGGAGACAGACGCGTTGTCTTGAGTAGAGACGTGAAATCTGTTTTAAGGGACCCGTGTCTAACACGATCCTCAGCCACCACCATCAATCTTTTGTTTGTTATTGTTGTAGTCAAGGGGTATAGTTGAAGATTCAAACGTGATGAAGACTCGTGTCAAGAATTTTATGTGAAGACTCGTTGGAGTATATACTAAAGACGTTTGTTCGAATCAAGTTTGGTACATAAATATTGTTTATATTTTTTTTCGTATTTGTAAACGTATTGTACTAAAATATTTCTCATGGCTAATGAGAGTATCGTTAGAATTATTATTTTTCAATATAAAAGTGAACCTACTTCCTACAATCTTAAAACAGATTTCGAGATTGGATTTTAAAAACGTATTGCTATTTTTTGGGTTCATGAAACATTAAAGAAAATATTAGTTGAGATTTTGTTGAAAATCAAACAATTTTTTGAGAAATAACATAGTACAATACCATGTTTGGATTTTATTAAAGATTGGAGTACAATCTAAAATCCAAAATAAAGAGTTACCAAACAAATACCTTGATTCTATCATATGTTAAAATATTTTTGTAAATGTTTAACAATCTAACGTGTGTGTTAGAGATGGTTTAATTACTAAAAGTCATTAAAAATCACAGGTTTATAGTTTCAAAATTATTCATGATTACAATGATTTAAGCAAAACCAAATTTTGATTTAGAAAGAAATTAAAACTAGTGTTTTGCAACAACAAAAAGAGAAATAGTCTTTCTTGTATGAGACGAGAAGCTTACAAACGATTTTGTAATCGTTTAAGCGTTTTAGAAGCAGGTTTATTGTATATAAACCGATAAGCTTAAAAACAATGTTTTTGTAGTTTATTTCTAAAAAGCGTGTTAGAACCGAATTATATTTTACATATAAAAAAAACGATTTATGTAATCGTTTATTTCTAACGAGTAAGTTAGAACTAGATTTATTTTATAAATCGGAAAGTTTTTAAAACGATCTGTTTATTTCTAACGTACGGGTTAGAAGTGGTTATTTCTAACCAATAAGCTTAAAATGATATTTGTGATCATTTATTTTCTAACGAGCGTGTTAGAAAACGGTTTATTTAATAAGAACCGTAATATTTAAAATGATTGTTGTAATCATTTGTTAGAAACGGCTTATGTGTATAAATCAAAATGTGTTTAAAAACTTTCATTCTGTAATAAATGTGTTAAAACGATTTATTCTACAAATCAAAAAATGTTAAATATTAAAAAAAACGATTTGTAATTGTTTGTCTTCTGTGTAGATATTAATTTACATAATAAAAGCATTTTTGGAGTTTATGTTCTTCACTTTTGTGATCAAGACATAAAATAAATACGATATATTTTTAAAATAGTTGCAAAGCTAGGAAATGTTTTGAATGAATAAAACATGTGTTTTGCAATCTAAAATGGTTAACTACTTGTGAGAGAAGTAGCATGTCTCGAACCACATAATAGTCTCGATGAGATTATTCGAAAAAAAACAACTTGAGATTGTTGTGAATAGAAATAATTATTCAAATACAACTACTTATGATTAAGATAGTGTATACACAACGTTGTTGGTTTTTTTTGGTCGGTTTTGACTATTTATATTTAGAGTTTCAAGATGAAATGAGAAACTTGATCGTATGAGTGCATGAAGTACTATTGAGGGAGTACCTCAAGACATGCCATAAAATCGATATCATTGCTAATGATGAAAGTGTTATAGATAATAACACTTTGCGATTTGATGTCTAGATGTAACTTTTATCCATTTAAATTATTATTAAAAGTGTTTTACACTTTACGTTTCATTTTCGGTTGTATTATTATTTGTGTTCAATATCTTAAGATAACACATGTAATATTTATAACAAAATAAATTAATTTCTATTATGACTTTCAAAATGATTTTGAAGGAAATAATTTAAATGGAAATATATAACTTTAAACGGATAGTGCAATAAGAGATTTGCATAGAAAAAAAAACTTGAGAGTTGTTGAATTGTTTTAAGTGTCGAAGATGAGACATCAAATGTCATACAATATCATGAGATCGAAAATATGATAAATGTATCATGAGATTGAAAATATGATAAGTGTATTAAGATGAAATACACAAGTATGAGATATACCGATAAACTTCATTTGAAATTATCATAAAGATTCACAAGTGTGGATAAATCTACATATGAAAGCAATATATGTTATCTTTAATGAATTTTGCTAAATTCATTTTGAAAGATCTAAATGTTGATGCGTCTACCATCTTAATGTTGTTAAAGTTATGTGGAGGATTTTTCTTTCGTTTGGGAAAGTATCCTTGTTATACATAGCTTAAAGAGAACAACAATACATGTATGCCAATAACTCTAGGCAAAATTTATGAATTACATATTATTTAGTGTCAATGTGTTTGACTCTATCTTAATGTAATATTGATTGTAGACGAGTTTCATTTATCTTGTTAATGATAAATGTGTTCACCAAAGTGAATTGAATCAAGACTTATTACTAAGTCTTTATAAGTCAAAGGGAAGATAGTGCCCTTTGCACTTTGCACACTCGTACTGTTGTGCTTGAAAGTCGGTTGAGTAGTTTTGAAAGATGCTACTGAGATCTTGGTCTTAACTCAATGCCAACTACTGAAGTGTGTGTATGCTAAATTGGTACCGAGCTTGCCTTTGAGTTGCTACCAACCTATTGTGGTAATGTCGAGTTCCGGTAGTTACTACCGACTGGCTGCTGCTGAGTTGGTGCTGAGGCAACTACCGGGTCCCGCGTTATAACTGGTAACTTGCTTGTGGATGAGAGGTTTAAAGGAAAACGAGTTATGTTCCTAAACCGAATGATGACGAATAAGTCTCATGAAATGTGGGGGAGATGCCATTTTAGAAACAACCCTTTAGGGTATGTAGAAATGGTTTTGTGAGAAGTTTTCTCAAACATATTTAGAAAGTGAGAACCTTTCATTACCTTATATGGATGTTATCTAATAACACTTAAATGTGGGGGTTTCTTGCATTTGAAAATAAAATGTTAGCAATATGGATTTTGACAATCCAAAGATATTGCAAACACATGATCTAGTGTAGTACACAAAGGTCATAAGAAGTCTATGATAGACTCAAATTCTAATTGGCTAGATTTATAATTTTGATACATGTCTTCTATCAAAGACATAATAGAGATGTGTTCGTCTTGAAATAAGAATTGTATTCTTAAATACACTTAGAAGTTTCATAAAAGACATTATTAACTTACGAGTTAAGAACACATCATGAAAACTTATCTCGATTGAAGTTATCTATATCGACTTGACAAAGTGATAGATAATAATTTTGGATCCAAACAACCAGTGGGTTGAAACGAGATGAGATAGAGAGGAATTGGACTAAAGCCCGTAGAAAAAGGGGAATATGAGGGAAACCTAACCTAGTTGACTGGAGATCCCAAGATCTAGGTTCAATAGGACAACTTAATCATATGACCAACGGAGTCACTATAGGGGAGTACCCTAAAACAAAAAGGGAGTCACGAACTTCCTAGTCCATTCACTCTAGGGGAGTACCCTGAACCAATGACCAAGGAAAGGTTAAGCATATTCAGGTTAAATGATTGTGGGAATCAATATAACCATAATGCTTTTAATGATTCATGGAATCACCTATGTTAGAAAGAAGTGGGGTTGCTTCGAATGGATTTGTGGGGTGGCGCAAATCCTAGAGCTCTCGCAGAACCAGGATAGTGATCCATGACCATAACGGACACGACAATGAGGGGATGTGCCCGACTAGGGAGAGTCTTGTGTGAATGTATATTGTCGTCTACACAAAACGGGGTCTGTTCAAAGACATCGCGTCTACACACCACCAGTAGGCTAAATATGCTTCACAAAGGAAGGTTCAATGGGAACACCAACCTATCCTGCAAGACTCAACTGTCGAGTTTTTATTGGGAATTTTGTGTGTTTTGATCGATCTCCATTCATGTGGGGGATTGTTGGAATTTTGGACACAAAATAATTATATTTATATATTTGTTATATAAATAATTATTTATTTATTGGTTTAAGTTCTCGTTGAACTATACCGTGTCCAAACTGAAGCTAAGATGAATTAGATATCGATGCTCGAAGTTGAGTGGTCGAAATGAAGAAAGTAATTTTGGTTGATTATTGTAGGAAATTTTGTAATTTCTTGCATAATGCTAATAAAGTCATGTATTAATTAACATGGATGTTTTATGTTGAAAAAGTCTTTTAATAAATATTATGAATGACTATTATGGATCATAATTTTTATTAAAATTGGTATTAAACTTGTCATGAATAAAATGAGAGTTTTAATTTGGTCTCATAAAACATTTCATAAATCAAATGGAAGTTTTGGTTGTGAATCATAAAACTCACATTAATATGAACTTATTAGCATGAGTATATAAACAAACTCATGATGATGAAAGTGAGAAGAAGAAGAAATTTATTCTCTTTGATATCAACAAGTTTTATAGAAATTTAGAGAGGAGCACTCTCTAAATTATTCTTCCTACACCATCATCTTTAACTATTTTCCACATAACATCATAACATATATTTTATCCGGTGATCTCTCGGGCTGAGACACTCTCCGGCAGTACATACTGCTTTGGCTGTTGTACCCTGGGAGACAGACGTGTTGTCTTGAGTAGAGACGTGAAATCTGTTTTAAGGGACCCGTGTCTAACACGATCCTCAGCCACAACCGTCAATCTTTTGTTTTTTATTTTGTAGTCAAGGGGTATAGTTGAAGATTCAAACGTGATGAAGACTCGTGTCAAGAATTTTATGTGAAGACTCGTTGGAGTATATACTAAAGACGTTTGTTCGAATCAAGTTTGGTACATAAATATTTATTTTTTGTTGTATTTGTAAACGTATTGTACTAAAATATTTCTCATGGCTAATGAGAGTATCGTTAGAATTATTATTTTTCAATATAAAGTGAACCTACTTTCTACACTAAACTAGTGTTCGCAACACCAATGCCTTTGCCAATATCATAATGCCCCAACACCGCTCTTGCAAAGAACAATATGGCGCGAGCAACAAACGCACCAAGGCCTTGCATGCCTCCTATGACATTCGGGACGACTTGTGATCGAGCTATGTACTTGTTGGTCTGGACGTACCGGCTGCAGAAAGTGATGGGTCGACCTTTGGATATCCTAATGGAGTGAACCATTCCGTCCCCGTCTAGGTAGTGTTATGGACCGCTAGGGATAAAGTGCGGGTTGGGGCCGTTACGTATGTAAACGCCATCTAGGCAAGGAGGGATGGATCCACATACGACCTCGCATTCGGTAGGGCTCAGTTCATCAACCGGGGAGAAGTTATCGGTTAGGGTGTAGCGCGGGTCCACCAAGAGGCTAAGGGGAGGATCAAGAAACTTGATGATAGCTTCATCAAGTGTGTGGAATATTTTTTCGAGTAAAGGCAAGCTTCTTGAATGACCACTTTGAGCTGTTGCGGGTGATCTTGATTCCATGAGGGTAGGAGTTCCTTGTGTGTTGATTCCGAAAAGCGAAACGATGGAAGGTAGGTGAGATGTGAAGGTTTTGGTAGGGGAGTGAGACAAGAGGATGTGTATGAAGCCTGGACTTGAATCCATTCTCGTGGCAATGTAAATCTGAAAACCAAAATGAAATAGGCTTTGAGGAGTGCAAATGGCTAAGTTGTATTGTATGTGCTTATATAAATAAAACGTGTTGTATACTTACAGCTTAACATTATCACAGATAGGGGGACATTGACCCGTGATGGGGTAAGTAGACCACTCATAGTTACAGTGTTGTCAAAATAATATTTGACCTTTTGTTTTTATATAATATATAAAGTTATTAAATGTAACAATTAAAAATGTTAAAAAAAACCTTACATTCTATTTTTACAAATATTTATATGTAATCTGATAAAGTTTATTAATCATATTGTCATTTTGAAAAATAAATTGTGAAATTAAGTTGAAATATAAAATCCATATATAATTTCTATAATATTATGAAAGGAAGTTGCACAAATCAGTAAAAGGTGAAACATTTTTCTCGTTATATTGTTAATACATTGACAAATTTGAGCCATTTTTGTTGAGAGAACGACCTTATCTTTGACCACATCTATGTCTATAAGGTTGATGGCGGTGTAACTTTTTGAATTTCCTGAACTTATTCACTTGACCAATAATGGATGTCATCTTGCAAACATATAAAGAATTATTTGAATCCTAATTGAAGGAGTATCACCGTTAAAACCTCTCGAAACCCACTACATTTGTATTTAAAAAAATTGTCTTTTAAATAAAATAAAGTACATAAAAGTAATAAAATATAAAAAAGCAAGCTTTCATTAGTAAATCTAAAATTAAAAAATATAATTTAGTTATAAAACCCGACCAATTCGTCTATATCAAGGTGATTCAAATGCTCTACATGACTAATATGCACAACAAGATCATCCAAAGACTAACTCCTAGGGGATATTCTTATCAACAACCAGTTCTATTACAAAATCTTGAATGTATACGACTGACAGCCACGTCTATCGTCTTTAATAATCATGTTGTTCAAATACAACACGCGTACAACGAAAAGGAGACACTCTTTGTGAACTTGTAGTGCATTTTGTTGTCTAAAATGGGGTATTAATTGGAAGTTTCAATTTTTTTAAGGAATAAACCACAAGTAGGCCCAACCTTATCGGTCAAAAAGTATGACGTTCAACAACCAGAATTATAGTGGCTTCATTGCGTTCACGAACCCGCCCAACCTCTATGTTACCGAACCCAATTAGTTTGCGATGGTGTTCTCACTCAACCAACGCAACCTAATCACCGAACCTCCTGATGCCTCGTTAGCCTCATGACGATGATCTTCGGATGCTTTATGGTTAAATGATGATGACTATATTAAATCTAATTATGAAGCAGTTTAAACTAGCAGCTCCTACCCAAACGTCTAAAATGTGCTAACATCTCATATGTCTGAAAGTGATACATCCGAACACAAATCAAAGATTGTTATCACTAATTCTTTCTTGGCTTTGGAGGACCATAGTCAACAAGGGAACCATCTTGATGATTACTATGATGCTAAAATAAAAATATAAGATAGTGAAAGAAAAGAAGCTCATAAGTATTGTTAGGACCGTTTAGGTACGGAGTACTAACTGATTTACGTGTATACCAAACCAAATAGTGCGGAATCCTATTTGATTGGCGATCCAATCAGAGAGAACGCAAGTATAATCGATCTAATAATGAATCAAAACGTTAAGAACGATTGCAAGATGATTAACTGCGATCTATGAACTTGGAACAGGTGTTCTTGAGTCTCTGGACGGCTAGGGTACGATCAGGTGCGTAGGTATTCGAATTGTCTTGTTTTTCCACGAATTAAGTGGTATTTATAGGTTAGGGTTTTCCATTCGTACGACTGAACCATTAGTATGGTTCAGTCGTGTGACTGAAGCATGCGGTTGATCCATCCGCACGACTGAATGTTCAGTCGTGCGACTGAGTCAATCTCATGTCACAATTGTGCGACTAATCCAGTCTCCTGGTTCAGTCGTGCGATTGGTTCATTAGCATGAAATATTCATGCGTATGGTCCATTAGCATGGTCCATTCGCATGAGAACTTCACACAATTGAGTTTGAACATGTTTGTCAATCATTATTGACTAAGAATTATGTAAACAACCACAAACCTATATAGTTAGTTCAATATGTGTTATCACACAATAAACAATGAAATATTAAACATTATGTGCATCAACCACACATTGTATTTCATTCATACCCATTCAATTACATATATGTAAGACATGAAAGACATTTACATTTAGTTCCTAAACTAGGTACACATGTATCTACAAGTATTTTGATTGTAATATGCTTCCGCCATAGTGTGTGTGTGTGTGTGTATGTATGCAGGACCGGTGAAGGGTGGTCAATTACAACACAACAACACAAAGAGGAGATTAACCAAACTTAATCAAACAGTAAACTGGATTAACCACAATAATGATACTAAGAACACAAGTAACAAGTAAGAGACAGAACAAGAGATTGGGTTTCAAGGATGCAGTATATTGCTTTCTCAAGTTCTATTACAAGTGTTACAAAGCATAAAGAAAGATACTAGAACATGGAATACTTATACTACAACCTACAGCCGGCTATACTTTGAAAGCCAGCTGGATACAATTGACTAGACATAAACAAAATCAATTGTAGAATCAAAGGCATGTCTGCCTTTTGATTTGTGACTATGACATGCCATAGCTCACATCCTAATATATTACAAAAAGGATAAAATTACATAAAGTAGAAAGCATGGACTCAAGACCTCAATGTACAGTTACCAAAAGCATGGACCTATCACCAACTCATGTAAGTTGGTGACTTTACAGAGTTGCAGCGGAAAGGTGGTCCAGCTTTATGGTAAAGTACATTGGATAAAGGCATATCTCTAAAAGTCTTCGGAAGAAATCTGTCTTCACTATTTGGCTTCGGAAGACTTTGTCTCTGAAGCTTCGGAAGACTTCACTTTTGGCTTCGGAAGATATTGGTCTTGGCTTCGGAAGATTTTACACTTAGAATATTTCTAGTGCATGGTGTAAAACTTCCGAAGCAATTCTACTTCAGTTCTTTAGTGCATTGCTTGCAGAGAGACTTTGGATGTTTTGGTTTGCATCAGACTTATAGGAATCCTTACAAACTCCCCCTAGGCTGATGCTACCAAAACATTTAGAAGATCTTCAGATGTTAGTAGTCTTCAGCACAATGATGACCATACCCTTTTTCATTAGATGGTCAGGATCATTCAGACTCTCATAGTATCTTTTCATCTCAAAGAGATCATGCAGAGGTAAGTTGATTATGTCTTGCCATGTATAGACATTCTCAACACCTTGATCTCTGATTACATGCCATCTTTCTGGATTGGTAGAGAAGGTCCAGGATAAGATGGGGGTGTCTCAGCTGCAAGAGGAGCCACTTGCATTGGAGTTGATTGGGCTGCCTCTTCATGCACTTCCTCAGGTTGATCTGACTCAGCCTGAGGTGTAGAGGTAGATGATTTAAGCTTCTTCTTCTTAGACTTTGGTTTAGAAGCCATCCTCTTCTTCCTCTTAGATGACTTTAACTGAGAAGACTGGTCTGCAGCACCTTGTTGATCATCCTTGTCTTTCTCAGTTGGGTGTTCCTCCCTCACAGGTTCAGAAGGAGAGGGAGTTTGACCCTGCTGTGGATCAGAAGATGAAGCTTGCTGAGGCTCAGCAGGAGGTCCGGGTTGTGTTGTCTCAGGTTGTTCAACCTTAACCTCCACTTCAGGTGGGACTTGACTTGGAAGAGAGTGTAAGTCAATCAGTTCTCCACTCTTGATCTTCTGCTTGATTACCCTTATATGCTCATCCATTGTGGATAGAGACATAGGGCCAAGTCTCTTCCAGAGAATCCATACAGCTTCAAGAAGCTCATCATCCTTTGTATGTCAGCAGACTTCTTCATACTCTTTTGGATGATGGCTCTTGACTTTGCAGCTTCTTCCCTGAGCTTCTTCTTAATTGTCTTTCTGTCTTTGACTAACTCAAGCTCAAGTTGTTTTAAGTACTCAAACTCAACATAGTCATAGGACAAGGGAAGAAGTGCATCTGCCTGATAGAAGCCTGTGGCACTCAGGTAGTTGATCATTTTTATCCTATCTTCTTCTTTGTCTACCTGAGGTTCTTATTGAACCACATCTTCTTGTACAGGGCTTTCTTGAACTGGGGAGAGAGTAGGAGGATGCTTGTAGAGTCTTTTCTGTCTCTTCTCCTCTTTGAATTGGAGAAGTAACCTTGCATCCTATTTTTCTTTCATCTCTCTTGACACTTCCATGTCAGCCAGTTCATTTAGTTGTTCTAAGGGGAGAGAAGTGATATTGTCTATATCATAGTTCCTTGACTGCAGATAATTTATCCTGACTGCCCTTAACTCATCATTCTGAGTATCAGGTCTGGGGGCAGCCCTGATAGCAGACTCCATGAGTCTTGAAGACTCAACAGAGGAACTTTCTCCCCTCAGCCTCCTTTTCCTCTCTCTCCATCTCTCCTCCTCCTCAATCTCCTCAGGAGTCAAAATCCTTTTCCCTTTGTCACCAACAGACCTTTGTGACTCAGGGTGGATAGAGGTTTGGCCTTCATTGCTTGGTGTAGCATCCATGCTCTGGCCAGAGAGAGGTTGAGAAGCACCTTCACTAGCAGGTGTCTCAGAAGAAATGTGGATCTCTGCAGCAGTTGATGATGATGAGACAGAGGTCTCAGGTTCTGCCACTGGGCCTTCAGTCAAGGTTTCCCTTATGAAACTAATCTTAGGGTCTACCTCAACATCCAGTTGACCGATGGCATTACCTAATTGCCTAAGTCTCCTTCTTAAGCTAAACTCTACAGTGATCCTGTCTTGGATTCTTTGAGCCAATCTGTCAGCTTGTCTTGAGTTGCTTAGGTTGACAAGTGGCATGTTGACTAGAACCAGACCTTCATAGAAGTTCAAAGTTTGAAAATCTAATACTTCTTGTTGCCCTTGAACTCTGTGAAGAATAAGGGCTCTTCTATCAGCATCATACCTCCACCCAATGATGTAGTTTGAAGTTCCTTGAGGTGGGGATGACACAACCCTTGGTATACCTTCCTCAAAGAGACTCCTGATGATAGAGTCTATAGAGTCCACATTAATGTGAACTTGAGAAAGTTGCTGAGAATGCATAATTGCAAGTGAGGATGGTGAGTCCTCAATGTCCATTCTCTGTGAAGAACTCCTAGGTTCTGTGGTTGCAATGACTTTCTCCCCCTTTTTGGTAGCATCACCCACTTGCATAGGTGACCTAGAGGATAGATCAATCACATCCACAGGTTCTTGTGTTCCTGGTTGAGCTCTTCTTAAAGGTCTCCCAGCTAGTTTTTCCTTAAGATATGAAATCTCAAGTTGTTGATCATTGACCCTGTTGTGAAGGGTAGTCACCTGAGATTCAAGGTGACTAACCTTAGAGACTAAATAGGAGCATGTTTTTGACAGTTTTTGCACCTTTAGTCTCAGCTTCCCCTCTTCTTCATCAGAAGAATCATTGGGGGATGAGATGATTGGACCAAAGTCCTCTCTCTCACCACCAGTTTCAGGTTCTTGGCTGCTGGTTTTCCTCTGCTCACTGGCAATCTCAGTTGAGATGTCAGTGGGCTGAGTTGCCATGGTTGAGGTCTTAATGATGTAATCACTTGCAGAAGTGAGAGCCTCTTCCATATGGACATCTTGAACAGGTTCGGAAGTGTCCACCTCAGTTATAGGTGACTGATGTGGGCTAGACTGAGGAGACTCAGGAGTACTCATCTTTCTTTGAGTAGGGGAAGAGAAGAGAGACTCATGGTACTCACTGAAACCTAAGTCTTCATCAGTATAGAAGGATAGCTTGGGAATGGGTTGATTTAGATCTAAAGGCTGGGGATGGTAACTGTCCCCTGAAGGTTGTTCACTTGAGTGTTGAGACTCAGAGTGAAGGCTTAAGGCAGTTGGGCTTGTGAGCTCATCAGGGTGAGCATGAGGAACCTCAGCCCTGATAGTTGAAGAGATGGGAGTGGTTTTCTCCTCAGGGGAAGTGGGAGCTCTACTGTCCACTTCCTCCTGTAAAGGTAAGTATATGGGGACCTGCACAGACTCAATAGCTTTAGCAGGGGTTCGTTTGGATTTTCTTGGTAGGTGAGGGTTACTTGAGGCCTTTTTAGTGGTAGAGAGGTAGAAGGTGTGGTTTCAACACTAGCTTGTGTTGCTAGGTTGTCACCTTGAGTAATGAGCTCTAGCATTTGGGGACAAGGGTTATTTCTACCCCTGAGAAGCCTACAGTTGGCTTCTTCATGATTTTAAAGATGTCGGGCTTCATCTGTCCTAAATTAAGAATATTATCTGTTTCCCTCAACTGTGAGCCCAGTTCACAGTTGAGAATGTGTTGAACATATATAGGAAACATATAATACTCTAAGGAGTCCAAGTTAGCAAGCAAATTGGTATAGACAAATTGAGAGTACCTGAACTTGACCCCTTGAACCATTCCGTGCACTATGAAGGAGAGATCCTCAGGAATCTGGTCCCACCCTCCATGCTTGTTTGACAAGCTGTGGATAACCACATGGAGTAGGTATTTCCACTGGGATGAGACCTTCCCTTTCCTGAAGGTCTTTACAGAGAAATCCCCTTCATACCCCATCTGCTCAAAGGAATGATTGACAGCTTCCTTTGGGAAGGACAACTCACCTTCTTCATCATCCAGCTGCAAATGAGTGTTGATGATGGCCTGAGTGATGAAGATTGTCCTCCCTTGCACTGTGGCAAACAGTGCCTTCTCCCCATCCATGATGACCTCTTGGCAGGTCTTCCAAAATTCAAGCAGATGATCCTCATAAAGAGTAGGATCAATTGTTAGGGAGGTAAAGTAATTTGATAGAGCTAAGAACTAGCAATATCTGAGAAACTTTCATCTTTCTCAGAGTTTAACAGAGCAACCTGATTATGTTGCCTGTGAAGTTGCATGGAGAAATATGGGTTGTTTCTGCGGTTAAGGTTGGCCATTTAAGAAGCTTAAGGATGAAGAAAGGTGGAAAGCAAAGGCGGTTTGGGAATTAGGTTTGAGGAATAGTAGAATTGAAGAAGATAGTGAGGAGAGGGGGAACCGTTGGGTATTTATGTGAAAAGGATTTGAACCAAAGTTAATGAAAGAGGATAAACTTTGAAATCCGAATGTCGGTCCCACCTCTGAAAAAGTAGTTTGCTTTTGCTCAAAAAGTAGTTTTCTTGGAATTCGAAAAGCTTCCGAAGTTAAATTATCTTCGGAAGTTTTAATGAAAAAGCTTCCGAAGCTAAAATGACTTCAGAAGATTTTCCTGAGAGTCTTGAAAATTTTGCTTCGGAAATAAACACTTGAATGCTTTGTATATAAAACAACAAAGCTTCCGAGAGTTAATTTTTCTTCGGAAGGAAAAAGTCCTTAAAAACAAATAAGTGTCTGATACAAGTATTTAAGCTTTGGAAGATAGATTTAGACTTCTTCCGAAGGTAAAATTTCTTAGATAGTTATTTATTTTGAAGACATGATTTTCTTTCGAAGGTAAAGATATATCTTCCGAAGGATCAGAAAATTTTCAAGAATCTAAGGAAAGTCTTCAAAAAGGATTTGATATCCAAAGAAAACATGAGCTTATGAAAGTGATGAACTAGACAACTTAGGACACACATATTTTAAGAAATAATTAGAATTAGTTTTAAGAAAAGATCTACTCAAAGTTAATCATCTCAATAGCTGATATTAGATATTTAAATCTCTGTTCATCAAAAGCTTTTGTAAACAGATCAGCATATTGTTCATCTGTATGAACTTTGACTAGTTTAATTAATCCCTTTTCATAGTTATCTCTTATTAAATGATACCTGATATTGATGTGTTTGGTCCTTGAGTGCTACACAGGGTTCTTAGTGATAGAGATAGCACTATTGTTGTCTATGTGGATAGGAGTCTTCTTGAAGTTGAATCCATAGTCTAACATCTGATTTTAAATCGAAAGCACTTGAGCACAGCAACTTGCAGTAGCAATGTATACAGCATTAGCAGTTGATGCAGACACACAGGATTGTTTCTTACATTGCCATGAGACAACCCTTCCACCAAGGAATTGACATCCCCTAGATGTAGACTTTACAGTCATGTTGCAACCACCATAATCACTATCTGTATAAGTATACAGATTGAAGTTAGGATTCTTTGGATACCATAAACCAAGTGTTGAAGCACCTTTGAGGTATCTTAAAATCCTTTTAACAGTGATGAGGTGAGACATCTTAGGGTTGGCTTGATATCTTGCACAAATACATGTAGCAAACATGATATCAAGCCTGCTAGCTGTAAGATACATAAGAGACCCAATCATAGCCCTGTATAAGTGTTCATCTACACACTCCCCCTCAAGATCAGGTCCAAGGGAGTGGTTTCTGGCTATGGGTGTCTTAGCAATCTTACAATCAGTCATGTTGAACCTTTTGAGTATGTCCTGAACATACTTTGACTGACTTATGAAGATGCCATCTTCAACTTGCTTCACTTGAATTACCAGAAAGAAATTGAGTTCTCCCATTGCACTCATTTCAAATCTGTCTTTCATCAGCTTCTCAAAGTCTTTGCAGAGCTTTGGATTAGTTGAACCAAAGATGATATCATCTACATACACTTGAACTAACAATAAGTCATTTCCCTGTCCTTTGATGAAGAGAGTTCCATCTATGGTACCTCGCCTGTATCCATGTTTACAAAGATACTCAGACAATGTCTCATACCACTTTCTGGGTGCCTGATGCAGCCCATAAAGAGCTTTGTCAAGCTTGCAGACATAATCAGGATGATCAGGATCTACAAAACCAGGTGGCTGTTTGACATACACCTCTTCATCAATCACTCCATACAGAAAAGCACACTTTACATCAAGTTGAAAGACCTTGAAGTTTTAGATGCAGCAAATGCCAGGAATATTCTAACAGCTTCTAATCTTGCTACAGGAGCAAAGACATCAGTGTAGTCAATCCCTTCTTCTTGTGTGTATCCTCGAAGAACTAGTCTTGCCTTGTTCTTGATGATAATGCCTCTATCATCCTTCTTATTCCTAAACACCCATTTGGTTCCAATGGTAGTCTTCTAATGAGGAAGAGGACAAAGGTTCCAAACTTTTTGCCTTTTGAATTGAAGCAACTCTTGTTGCATAGCTTCAACCCAACTTCCATCCTTTAGAGCCTCATTAACTTTCTTTGGCTCTATCTGAGATAAGAAACAAGAGTGAAGACAAAATTTGCTTCATGGGTTTGTCCTCTTGTTCTTACCCTTGTGACAACATCTCCAATGATGTTTGTGGTGGGGTGAGACTTGTGGATCCTAAGCTGAGAGATCACAGCAAGTTGCTGAGAAAGATCCAAATTTGAGAAATTTAGATCTGGCATAGATGATTCACCCTCCACATCACCACACTTATCAAGATTAACTTGATCCAATGAGTGTGTGACATCATTGATGTTGTCATCTATGGTGTGGTTATTAGCATCAAGGAATTCCTGATCATTTTCACCATCACCATTGTTATCTTCCACAATTGAGGTATCTTTATCTGGTTGTGGTGCCTTTGAGCTGGAATTTTAAGGCACCCCATGTATCAGCTGAATTTGTCATCGTAGTGCTGATAGAATCCTTATTTGCTGAAGTAGTTCCAACTGGAGCTGAAGATATGAGTTGAAGGTCTTCCTAGCTCAAATCTTGGATCAGGATCACCTGTATTTAAATTTTCTGCAGATCCTGAAACATTCTCACAAGATTTGTTAAAACAATTGGTAACTAAATCAAGATCAAATAGCCAATCAGGACCAGAACCAGCCACACAGGGTGTGTGTTCATTGAAAGTCACATTGGCTGACTCCTCAACAACTTCTAGTTTAGAGATTGTATACTCTATAAGCCTTAGCTTGGGAAGAGTATCCAATGAAGTGTCCATCATCTGATTTATTAGCAAACTTGGCAATTTGATCTTTGGTATTCAAGATGGTGCAAGGACATCCAAATGACCTGAGAAAGCCAATGAAAGGTTTTCTCTTGTGCCAAAGTTCATAAGGAGTCTTACCATGTGTCTTAACTACTAAAACTCTATTTGCACATAGCAAGCAGTATTTACTGCCTCTGCCCGACGAGGTCGCTTTGCTTCGTAGACAAGGCTCGTTCCGTACTTTACTTACGAGCTCGTGTAGTACTCGCCCCTATCTCTTCTCTAAAGGGGGGCCAGTTTAGAGTCAGACAACATGGTTTTTGCAGCTTCAATTAGTGTCCAGTTTCTCCTCTCAGCAACACCATTTTGCTGAGGAGTCCTGGGAGCACTATATTGTCTTGTAATACCTTTTTCATCATAAAATGTATCAAGGATTTGATTCTTGAATTCAGTCCCTTGATCATATCTTATTGTTTTGACCTTGTGATCACTTTGATTCTCATTTTTAAGATGAAATTCTTCAGAATCTCAGTGGGTCTCATCCTTAGTTCTAAGAAAGAAAACCCAAGTGAATCTTGTAAATCATCTGTGATCACCAAACAATAAGAGGTCCTTCCTAGACTCATTACACTGGTGGGGCCAAAGAGATCCATATGTAATAAGTGTAGGGGAGTAGTGATGGAGTTCCTTTCCTTAGGCTTGTGAGATACCTTATGTTGCTTCCCTTTCAGGCATGCAACACAATGATCATCACTTGTAAACTCTTTCTTTGGCATTCCAGTTACCAAATCACGTTTAATTAGTTTATTCATGTTCTTAAAGTTTACATGGCACATTCTTTTATGCCATAGGAAAGACTCATCACTATTTGCTTTAGACAGAAAGCATGAAACTTCTCCAAAGGGAGATGTTTCTTGCAAATTCATCTTGTACATGTTTTTTTCCCTGGGGGCTCTAAGCAGGATGTGTTCATGAGGAATGACCACTCCAGGCTTGAGAACAATGCACTCATGCTCAGTAAAGAGCATGTTATGACGCTGATCACAAAATTGGGATACACTCAAAAGATTGTACCCAAGCTCCTTGACAAAGTTTACCTTTTCAATGCTGAGCTTACCATTTGTGACCTTTCCCCTTCCAGAAATGTAACCACCTTCATCTCCTCCAAAAGCAATTGGTCCTCCATCAATCCTCTCAAAGTTATGGAGTAGTGACCTATTGCCTGTCATGTGCTTGGAACAGCCACTATCAATGATCCAGACATTCTTGTTTTTCTTGAGCTGTTCCTGCATAAAGAAAATGATTAGTTACATTTGAAAACCCAAGCTTTACTTGTCTTGGGCTCACTAAGTATAATAGAAGGTAATGCAACAGTAATAGATCCTATGGTTATGCTAGAAGGATCTTAAGCTGTTGTTGATGGAGAAACTTCAGTCACTTGGTCTTTCTTAGACTTCCACACCACCTTTGGAGTCTTGGACTTGACCTTCAAAACCTCGGAAGCTTTTGGGACTTCAGAAGTTTTGATGACTGAACCTTCAGAAGATTCTATAGTCACTGCAACAGACTTCAGTGCTTCGGAAGAATTCCTTTCTTCCGAGACCAACTTCTCTTCCGAAGGTAATTTTCCATTTGCCTTCTTCTTTGATTTGTAGCTTCCGAAGGAAACAGACTTTCCTTCCGAAGCTTGAATCTTCTTGAAACTCTTTGAAGTATTTGTCTTAGTCATATGGACAGTACTTTTAGGATTGTATGGACAATCCTTAGCAATGTGAGAGGTACTTTCACAAATGACACACAACATTTTCTTCTTCACAAGAGTCTCCTTATGAGAGCAAGACTGTCTTTGGTCACATCCCTTCTCCACCCTCATCTTTGCAGATGCTGAGACAGTTCTTATGGGCTGTGAACTGTTCTTGGAGTTTGATGGTCCACGCTGTGCAGCAGTGGTACACAGCAGATCAGTCTTCTTCTTGGTACTAAGATGATTTGAACAAGAACCAGAACTCTTAGCTAAAGAGTTTTGGTTGATTTCTTTAGTCTTTACTACTTCAAACCCTGCAGAGATAAAAACTTGTTTCTACTTAGAGTCAAAAGTAGCCTTTATCTCTTGAGCCTTCTTTGCTTCTCTTTTGCTCTTCCTGATCAAGTTCTTTCTCATGGACTTGGTCATCACAGTAGTCTTCTTCTCCTTAGAAGGATAGTGGCCCTTCTGTTAGGACCTGGTATTTGAACGAAATACTGAATGATTAACGTGTAAACCAAACCAAATAGTGCGGAATCCTATTTGATTGGCGATCCAATCAGTGAGAACGCACGAAGAATCAATAAAGTATTGAATCAAACGTTAAGAATCGATTAGGAATCGATCTAATGCGTTCTATGAACTTGGAGAACGAACTAGGAGGCTTCTGGACGGCTAGGGTACGTCTGGAGTCGAAATAGAATGAATGCCTTTGTTTTTCCACGAATTGGGTTGTATTTATAGGTTAGTATTGTTCATTCGTGCGACTGGACCATAAGTATGGTTCAGTCGTGCGATTGAACCATACGGTTGATTCATCCGCACGACTGAGTGTTCAGTCGTGCGACTGAGCCAATCTTATGTTACAATCATACGACTGATCCAGTCTCCTGGTTCAGTCGTGCGACTGAGTCATTCGCATGAAGTTATTCATGCGTATGGTCCATTCGCATGGGCCATTCGCATGAGAACTTCATTTTGTTAAGTTTGAATGTATTAATTAATATAACATTATGTGTAACAATTCAAACAACCACAAACCTAATTAACCAATTCAACATCGACTTATTAATGAAATATTAAACATTATAAATCACAAACAATCAATATCATTTCATTAATCATTCCAAACATTACATCAGAATCAGATAAACAAGATCTATTACATTCATATCATGATCTAGGGACATACATGTATCAACAAACTCCCCCTTGGACCTAGATCTCTCTAATGTCTTGTTTTCTTCATTACCTCCTCATACTTCTTGTACTTATCCTCTTTTGTGACTCCTGCATGAATCTCAATGCAAAACAGAGTCTTATGACGTTCTGGAACTGGAGGGCTTGTACTATATCCTGCGTATCATAGAACAGTGGCCACTTGTATAGAGTGTAGACATCATTAGCTGACAAGTTGGTAAGCCACATTGGGTCAAATACCCTGATAGTATCCATTTGACCTCTTTGTTTAGGACTATGACCGCTTCTCCTGTCCTCCAATCGTAGTACCACCACTTAAAGTGTGGAGTGAATCCTGTGGCATTTCCCTTAGAGGGATTCTTGACATCGTGCGCGGAGGACTCCACTTCAACACTATCTTTGGCTTTCCAGTAATGGCATCAACTTCAGACCTTCTGATGTACCTTGTAGGCTGTTGGGGTCTGAAGTTAACCCACCTGGTGTGGTACTCCTTCCTTAGGGCAGCCTCAAACCAGCCTGACATCTTTCTCGGGTCAGCATACAACAGCTTCAGTTTGGCCAGCTGGTTGAGCTCAAAACCTGGTAGAGTCTTTAGATCATGTGGGAATCTAAAGTACTCTATGCCTTTCTCCCTCTTAACTGCATAGACGTTTAGGTCCTCAAAATATGCCCACGCTATAATCCTGCCCGACACCTTATGATGTTTCTTGACTCTGTAGAGTTTGGTGTAGGCGTCCTGTTTAGGTGCAGCGCGTTGGGCTCTAACTTCTTCAAAACAAGCAGCCCACTCAGCCTTTCGGATATCAACATCATATTTGAGGCTTGGGCCGTTCCCTCTGTCTTCTCTGACTCCTGCTCCATTTGTCTAACACCTCAAAAGTATCGCTAACAAGGGATTCACCCAGATTGGGGACCACATTTCCCTCATTGTCAGCATACTGAGGGTAGTGCTCTGCAGTGACATCTTCTATCTCTATTTCATCAACGTCGTTGAGCTCTTCGTCACTTGTAGAGTCGCACGTTGGAGCATCCTTTACAATCTCATCGGGATTTAGCTTGAAGATCTCTGCTAGTTGCTCGTTTGATAGATCGTGAATTATTTCCCCTTCTTCAGGGGTATAACTCACCGACCTCCTTACGATCCCTTGCAGATCAAGAATCATAGTTAGCTGAGTCTTGACCTGCTGAAGGGGAGCAACATCGAACTCATCCCTTTGGTAGTTTGGATCTGTTTGATTTAAACATGCAACACATCAACCATTAGTTAATAATCAAAACAGAAATGCATTAATCTTAATATAAACATCAAATACATAGGTTTAAATACATGATTCAAATACAAAAGTAATCAAATACATAGACATCTAATCATTACTTTTCTCTTGGATCACTGGATCATCGCTTGGTGGAGCAGAGGAGGAAGCTTGTTGGTCTTGTTTCTTCTTGGATCTCCTTTCCTGACCTTGAGCAGAGGCAGATGCAGCTGCATCCCCTCCTTCTTCATCATCATCCTCATTCCTCTCCTCTGTCCTCTCGTCCTCAATCCCCTCATCATCCTCAGTCTCATCTTCATCATCCTCATCATCATCCTCATCATCATCATCACCATCATCTCCGTCTCCCTCTTTAATCTTCAGGGGCTCCTCTTTAGATCCCTTTAGCTTTAGCATGATTGTCTTCTTAGCCTCCTCCAACTCCTCAATCCGTTTAGCAGATGTGACACTGTGCTCTTGGAGTTGGGCGATCTCGTGGCTCTGAGCAGCCATTTGTTGGGCCTGCTCCTCAATCAACCGAGCCTGCTCCGAGATCTGCTGAGACTGTGCAGCAGTAAGATCAGCCAGCTGGCGGATCTAAGCCGTCTTCTCCTCATCAGCAGCTAACAAGCGCATCACCATCCGGTTTAGCGTAGAAAGCTGTCCTCTACCCCAATTGGAGGTAGAGGTGATCCATATGTATGTGAGGGATGTGAAGAGGGTCCTGCTTGGTGGCTAGTGGTGGTGGTGGTGGCTGTAGTGAAGATGGGGTTGGGTCTGTGAGATAGTGGAGGTGATGTAGGAGTGAAAGATATGGTGGTGGTTGGCATATGTACTGTGGTGGGAGGTGTGGTGGTGGTAGTGGTGGCTGTGGTGGTGGATGGTGTGGCTGTAGAAGTGGTAGTGGTGGTGGTAGATGTAGTGGCTGTGGTGGTAACAAAGGTGAGTCGTCTCTTCTTCTTCTTCTGGCCGTGGGGCTGAGCCATCCTTTTCTTCCTCGACCCAGTCGAGGTGGATGCTCCCCCTAGAACACGGCTAGCTGACTCAGGGGCATAGCTGGGATCTGCAGTAGTCTCTCCCGAATCCCTGGGGCGTTCACCAACCGCCCGGAGTCCATACTCTGTGGGAACAACCTTGCTTCCCACAGTCCTCGTTAAGGGCTCCTCGTCAGACTCGTCTTCCTCCTCACAAGGAATAAAGTCCTGGTGGAATCCTGCTGACTCTGCTATGTCACCTGTTGGGGCAGATACTGGAGGTATAACATCTGAAGCTGTGCCCCTCGGTGGAATAGGCATATCATCTCCAGCATCCCCACTGTCATCATCATCCGAGTCATGAGTGGGTAGAGCAATCTGCTCCACATCAGAATCGCTATCGTCATGGCGCCACTTCCTCTTGGCTGGCACCACGTAATCCTCCCAGGCCAGATGCCCAAACAATCTCCTGACAGGGGGTTTCACCTGCTTCCCCCTGTATACTTCATCCTCCCCAATGTGGTGTCATCCATCACCTCGAGAACAACCGCATCATCCTTCTCCTTTGGCAGAGAGGGGAGCTTCTGATCTATGATCATCTGCATAAACCTCGGGTACATACAGAAGCCCTCCTTCCCTTTCCCCTCGATGTTCTCCACCAGGTAGGTGAAGATCATCTTGGAGAAGCTGAACGGGTGGTTCAGCACCAACGCAACATATGCGTTTGTATCTGGTCGGATAGCTCATCAAAACCTCCCTTCCTGGAAGCAATACACTTAAGCAGCACGTGCGCAAGATACTTAAACTGGGGACAGAGGTTACTCTTGTTGAGTACCCCAGCATTGATGTCCCCAGAGTACTTGGCTCTAAGAAAGCATCCTCTGACGTGAGGGGGTGTAATCTAGTCGGACAATCAGCGTCATCCCCCAACTGTAACACTATCCTTAGGTCCTCCTCTGTAACAGCTATAGCCTCTCCAAAGATGGTACTTCTGATGCAGTGAGGCTCAGAGGATCTATCAACTGTAGCGCCTTCCCAGAAGGCCTGCTGAATGACCGATAAGGAGTACAGGGAGTAGATATGGTGTGTGCAATCCTCGACCTCATTAGAAATGTGATGATGCCCGAGAAATCAGCAGCGTTTCTGGATGTCAAATCCAGATGAGCACATATATTGTGCTTTGCTCATAGTCCATCGACTCGCCATCTGTTACACAAACATAGTAAACGTTAGTATCATTGGCTAAGAAAGTCATGAAACACTTGGACTTGAAAAAAATCTTTCTGTCATGCGATTGAGGTTGTGCGACTGAGATCAGTCGTGCGACTGAACAGTGCGACTGGGGTTCAGTCGTGCGAATGACCCCATACGTACGACTGGGTTCATCCGTACGTAACCTCATGCGGTTACAACAGTCGTGCGACTGAACTCATACGCATGGTTCAGTCGTGCGGTTAAGCAGTTCGCACCTTCAGTCGTGCGACTGAAGTTCATCAACCTGTCCATTCGCATGATGTACTGACTGTTCAATTCAAATTCACTTTTTCACCAATTTTGAGTTTTAGACTTCGTTATCTGGTTCATTTGACTCGCAATACATTCTTATAACACCTAACATCTTTAATTTCTTTTGTTTGAGTCATTTGGTTAGGTTATTTTTGGTTAGGTTATTTAGTCACTTAAGTCTCGGTTCTTTTGCGGGTCTGATTTTCTAGATTTGGTGTCAATTTGAAAGTTATTGTGGTGTCTCTTCACCGCAAATTACCTGTAAAGTCGATGTATATGATCAGTAAGCAAGAAACAGGGGTTTATGAGATCAAATGAAATTTGGGCAGAGTGACTTTAAGTCGTGCGATTTAGGGTTAATTTGAGGGTGGTGAGTCTCTGCGACCGACTCTCCCTCTATTTATACTAACCCTAGATTCAATCGTGCGACTGAGCTCATACGCACCTTTCAGTCGTGCGAGTGGGACTCAGTCGTGCGATTGGTTCAGTCGCCCTTCTTCAGTCGTCCGACTGGATCTCAGTCGTGCGACTGACTCACTCGTTCGCCCTTAAGCATCCGACTGGGCCAATCGTATGGGCCATTCGGTTGGATGGTCCATACTCATGGTCCATTCGTACGAATGGCTCCCATTCGTATGATTAGTCCATACGTATGGTCCATTCGTGCGAATGGGTCATACTTATTAAATTTTCTGCCATTTTGAACATTTAACATTTAAACCTCTTTTAACTGTTGAAATTAACATTATGAGCATTTGATCATCTCAGACATGATCATTTTAACTTGAAAACTTTTGATCACCTCAGACGTGATCCTTTTAAGCATTTGTCACCTCAGACGTGACACTTTTAAACACATTGTCACCTCAGACGTGACCCTTTTACACTTTGAAAACACATGTGGTCATCTCAGACATGACCCTTTTAGTGAGTTGATCCCATACTGATTTTCATGATGTAGTCCGACAAACAAACAAACTAAAATGACTAAGTAAATTAGAAAACTAAACTAAAGTACAAAAATTAAACTTGTTTTTGATTTTTTGTGAGAGATAAATCCTAAGATAGACATCTACTGGATTTGGTTCCAGAATAGGCAGCTTCAACTTAGATTGACCACACCTGGACCAATTCAATTTTGGAATCATACAGGCAAGTCAAATCATTTGGGACTTGTTATCAAAACCTTTTGATGCTCAATTCTTGGTTTTCATCCAGAGTCGTTAGCAAATTTAGGAAATCATACTGGTACTATTAGATTCCCACATTGATTTGAACTTTCAAGAATTGCAGCCACAATGATTGTCAGTATATTTGTCCTCTTAAATCCATACACAGACTTTTGACACAAACTGGTGATAGTTTTAGGTTTAATTATTTCAACTAACATTTGTGGATCCCACACTTATATGGTAATCAACATTCCTCAGGAGCTTTTGAGCGGTCTACGGGTATTTTTACAAGAAGAGACTATTCTTAGAGCTTTCAAAGAGAAGCCAATCCTCAGGTCAGTGCCATCGCACAGCAGAGAGGCGGCAAACAACAATGAATTCTAGAATCTAGGTTATGCTTATCCTCAGGTCAGTGCCATCGCACAGCAGAGAGGCACACAACCTATCTTCTTGTTAGAGCAGCTTAATTTTATTTTGCACAAAATGCACCAACAACATAAGTCATTAGCTTGATAGCATTTGTCTTTCATTTTTTTCGTGCTTTGCTCTATTTATGGTCATCCGCACACATTTGTGGCGTTTACATGCTCATTACCCCTTATTGGAATATTGTTGATTGTGTTAACCAGTGATAAGATGGGAGCCCACAGTCAGTTGAACAACTTAGTTTGATCTTGAGATCACCAGTCAGGTCTAATCATCTATTGTGTTGAATCTACCGACATATCATTTGTGGTCTAGCAACCTCTAGGTCTACTTTCGTTGTGTTACCTTAGTAGTTACCAGTTTTTCTATCATCTTCCCTTTTATATTGCTTAGACTACACAGACTTATACTTTGAATTTTGCATCTTTTCTAAATTAAATTTTAAAGTCCCTCTTGATTTGTTCCTGTGTACTATCATTTTCCAAAGGGTTTGAATCGGTATCACAGATACGATCTACCTTATCAGCTATCCACTCCTTCTCCCTCGTTTTTTTTTAATGTTACTGGCTGACTTATTCTCCCCCTAAAATACTAAAATCATAACTGGTTTAATTATTTTAGGATTTTAATAAACAGCTAAATAACATGAGTTTAATTTAAACAGAAAATAAATTAAAAAAAGAAAATAAATAAAAAAAAGAAAAATTTAACTACAATGCATCGGACTACACATGATCATCTCAGGAATAACATCACTTTTCTTTTTAACGCCGTTGACCTCTAACAGATATAGAAAACGTGGTTTATCAAAGGCTTTTGTATAGAGGTCAGCGCGTTGAAAATCAGTATTAATTTTTACCACATCGATTAAGTTCTTTTCAAAACAGTCTCTTATAAAATGGTATTTAATACCGATGTGTTTGGTCTTTGGATGTTGTACCGGATTTTTAGTTACTGCAATTGCAGCAGAGTTATCAACAAAGATAGGAGTAGAAGAAAACTTTAAACCGTAATCCCGCATTTGCTGTTGAATCCAGATGATTTGTGAACAGCAACTTGCAGCAGCAACGTATTCAGCTTCACAGGTTGACAATGCAACCGAGGTCTGCTTCTTACACTGCCAGGTAACTAATCTCCTCCCAAAGAATTGACAACCTGCTGATGTAGACTTGTAGTTCATCTTGCAGCCCCCGTAATCCGAGTCACTATACGCCGTGAGCTCAAAGTCATCATCATGAGGATACCACAACCCAAGTGTGGGTGTACCCTTCAGATAACGAAATATCCTCTTGACCCCGATCAGATGGTTAACCTTAGGCTTAGCCTGATATCTAGAACATAAACATGTAGCATACATGATATCAGGTCTTGAGGCAGTGAGGTACATGAGGGATCCAATCATTCCTCGGTACATTGTGGCATCTACCAGATCTCCATTTTCGTCAGGTGCTATATCATGATTTGTAGCAAGTGGAGTCCCAGCAGCAGAAGCATTCTCCATGTCAAACCGACTGAGAATGTCTCCCACATACTTGGTCTGATGTAGAAATATCCCATTTGGTGTCTGATCCACCTGTAACCCGAGAAAGAATTTCATCTCCCCCATAGCACTCATCTCAAACTCTTTCTTCATAACTGCTTCAAACTCTTTGCATAATTCTTCGTTCTTTGAACCGAAGATTATGTCATCGACATAGATCTGTACGAGCAGTAGGTCTCCATCCTTTTCTTTGATGAACAGCGTGCAGTCAATGACTCCCCTGCGAAAGCCGTGTTTCACAAGATGAGTCGAGAGTTTCTCATACCAGGCTCTTGGAGCTTGATGAAGCCCGTATAAAGCCTTGTCGAGTTTGTAAACTCTGTCCCGATGATAAGGATCTTCAAATCCCTCGGGTTGACTGACATAGACTGTCTCTCTTATTTCCCCATGAAGGAATGCACTCTTCACATCTAATTGATAGACTTTAATCTTCATGTACGATGCATAGGCAAGGAAGATACGAATGGCTTCCATCCTTGCCACGGGTGCAAACACTTCATTGTAGTCAATCCCCTCGACTTGGCGAAATCCCTGAACCACCAGTCGAGCCTTGTTCCTGATAATGACCCCTTGGTCATCCTTCTTGCATTTCAAGACCCATTTGGTGCCAATGACCTTAGCACCTTTAGGTCTATCTACCAGAGTCCATACACCTAACTTCTTGAACTGAAGAAGTTCTTCTTGCATGGCACTCACCCACGCCTCATCGTTTAGTGCATCACTGACGTATTTTGGCTCAAACTGCGAGACAAAACACCGATAAGCACCATCATGAATGTATCCCTTTTCCATAACAGAGGCATAATCAGCTGAGTACAGCTGATTTCGGGTTTGTACTCCTGATCTGACATCCCCAATGACATTGTCTAAGGGATGATAGACGTTTAGACGTGATCCTGGAGTAGTAGGAACAGCTACCTCAGAGCCAAGATTATGAACATTTGGTTCTGCATCTGAGGTAGATGGAGTTTGAGGTTCCGAAGTCGAAGTAGCATCACTATTTGATGCTTGTGGACTTGCAGGGATTGGAACCTGTTCCTCCTGACTGTTCTGATCATCTTCTTCAGCTTCATCTTCTGAGGAGGAGTCACTGTCGTCGACTACTCCCCCTGACTGAGTAGATGATTCTCCCTGTGAGCTCGATGATGTTGAATCAAGAGATGGTGTGTTCAAGATATCATACATCATTCGAGTAGCTAACTCGTCATCCGAAGGAGAGATAGGGATGTTGAAGGACTTGAAGAATCCATCATAGTCGAAAAAGTAAGCGGGTCCTTTGCCAGTAGGTGGTGTGGTATATCTCTGAACATCAACATTACACCACACTTCTACTAGACCCGTTGAGTTGTTGTAAACTCTCTTGTTCGGTATGTTGTATCCTAGGAAGATTCCTTCATCAGCCTTCTCGCTGAATTTACCTTCTTGAGTCTTTTTCAGAAGTGTGCACGGCGCGCCAAATGGTTCGAGATACTCCAGATTTGGTTTACGTCTTTGTAGTAGCTCGTAACATGTCTTTCCGTGGCGCTTGACTATCAGAACTCGATTCAGTGTATAACATGCATTAGCCACTGCCTCATTCCAGAATTGGATAGGCAGTTTCGAGTCTGCCAGCATTGTTCGTGCTGTCTCTATCAAGCTTCTGTTCTTTCTCTCAGCAACAACATTCATCTGAGGCGTGTAGGCAGAAGTGAATTGATGCACAATTCCATTTTCCTTGCAGTAAGCCTCCATCCACTGATTCTTGAATTCAGTCCCGTTGTCTGAGCGTACTTGTCTCACTTTCAGCTTGTAGAGAGATCCAGTGTGGTTACTAACTCCTTGAATGACTCAAATGTTTCTGATTTGGACTTCAGAAACATCACCCAAGAGAATCTTCAGTAGTCATCAGTAACCACAAAACAGTACAAGTCGCCTGCAATGCTCTTTGTACTGACTGGACCAAACAGATCCATGTGAAGAAGTTCAAGAGGAAGTTCTATTGAATGAACTTTATTTTTCTTATGAGACTTCTTCGTCTGTTTGCCTTTCTTGCAAGCTACACAAAAATCAGGAAGCTGGAAATTCTTGACATTAACTCCTCTCACAAGATCCTTCTGAATCAAGTGATTCATCTTCCGCTGATTAATGTGTCCCATTCTCCTATGCCAGGAGATGGAGTCCTTCTCAGTGGCTTTTGATAGAAAGCACTGAACTTCATGATCCATTGTTGAAGCTGTTGAGAGATCCAAAACATAAAGGTCTTTATATCTTGAAGCTGTCATCAGAACTTGGTCCTCCGGAATCACGTAGTCTTTCTTTAGGACGTAACACTTCTTGTTGTCGAATATGACTTTAAATCCCTTATCACATATTTGAGAAACAGAAAGTAAGTTGTTTTGAAGTTGTTGAATGTAGTTCACCTTATCAAACTTAACTTTCTGATTCCTAACTTCTCCCTGAGCTGTGATATAGCCTCCCTTATTTCCAGCAAATGAAACATGCCCTCCTTTTATTTGCTTGACGTTTGATAAAAGAGCCCTGTTTCCTGTCATGTGCCTGGATGCTCTGCTGTCTACAATCCACGTGTTGGTTTCAGCACTATAGCGAACACCCTGCACATACAATGTAAAAGATTAGTTTAGGTTAGGAACCCAAGCCTTTACTGGCTTGGGTTTCCCAGAGGCATCACACATCATGAATTCAACCCATTGACCCTTAGAGGGTGAGGGTAGCTCAAGTTCCTTCTTGTCATCATTATCAGACACGCAGGATGACTTTTCTTTCCATAAGCCAGATTTGTGTAAGGCCTGTTTGTGATAAACAGTCGACTGGCTAACGGGTTGAACTTTAGGTTCACTAGTTCTTCTAGGTGGAGTTAAGGAACTCCTCTTAGAGGACCTAAGCTTTGAATCCTAAAGTTCAATCTTCTTCCTAGGTGTCCGATAGTTAGGACAAAAGGAAGCAATGTGTCCACACTCTCCACAGTTGTAGCATGATCTGCTATCAACTTTATGATTAAAATTTCTTTGTGGAGATGTGTGTGACACCCTAGTAACATCACTCAATTTGGGTTTTGACTCTGGTTCTTTTGATGTTTTCTCTTGTTTAACAAAATTAATTGTTTTAACATTTTTAACATCTTTTTCTTTTTGGTTAACTGGTTTTTGACATGAAACTTGTGAAAGATTAACATTAGTAGTCCTTTTAGGTTCTGATTTGACTTTGTTTGACCCGGACTTTATATTAACCTTTTCAAATTCTTCTTCCAGATTAACACAAGGCAATTTACCCTTTGCCTTTTAAGTGGCCTCCTTTTGTTTTGTTCGAGATTCAATTGATGAACATGAGGAATCTGGATCACTAACAAGAGGAGTAGACACCACATGATCCTTGATGGGGTTATTATTTATTGGTCTACTCTTAGTGTTCATCAAGGTCTCAGGTGGTGGTGGAACCACTTTATAACCCAAACCCTCCTCGTTGTTTCTTTCTCTCACTAAGTGTTGGACAATGTGTGATGAACTTGTCCAACTGTGCAGTTTTTGCTTTAAAGAGTTTACTTCTACTTCTAAAACTGCCTTTTGCTTCTTAGTGTCTTCTAGGGAGTTAAGATAATACCTAATGTCATTATCTTGGTTAAATGCAACTACTTTAGTTTCCCTAATCTATTTAGTCAAAAGGTCTATCTTTTCTTTGTAACTATGCTCATTTTGTTTTAACACTATGATCTAATAACCTAGCAAATTTCTCATCTATGCTATCTCTAAAAGTATCACAATCAGAACAAGCATGATTTTTAAACAGTTGGTTAGTGGTACTTACCTGAGGAGGTTCAGAAGAGTTAGCCATCAACGCAGCATCAGATGTCTCTGGTTCCGGTGATTCTTTCTTTGCTGTGGACGTTCCTTCTTCAGGCTTGTAGCTGACCTCAGTTGCAGTTGTTTCTTCACTATTTGACATCGCTATCTCAACTGCAATATCTCCTTCACTCGCGGAATCATCGTCTAAGTCTTCTACGCTTGCGATGTTTGATTCCCCTGGAGAGACAAAACGAAAGCTCCAGTACTGTCCTTCATCCTCATGAGCAGTCAAGGCTTTTGGATCCTTGCTTGATGAAGTAGAACTGCTAGCTTGCTTGTCTTGACGAGTGAAGGACGAGAATGGGTTCCCGTTCCCAGTCTTCTTTGGCTTCACACATTCTCTCTTGAAGTGCCCCTTCTCTCCACAGTTGAAGCAGGTCACTTTGCTCTTGTCAAAGCCAAATGTGGTATCCTTAGTAGTAACCAAATTCTGTCCGGTCTTTTTCAAAAACTTCTTCGCCCTCCGGATAACACTTGCTAAGGCCCACATAATGTCCATCCTCTCAAGCTCCATTTCATCTACTTGCTCGTAGTCCTCATTTGCCAGATGGCAGTTTCCAATCATCCTAGCAACAAGTCCATCATAGGAATGAACCACTGTTGCCAAGAGATCCATGTGCTCTCGAGCTACTTCCACAGTCACATTACCGAGGTTCTAGGTCTTCAGTCTAGTAGTATTTGCTTCAGATCCAATGTAATGGGTACAAGAAGACCCTGACGTGTCTGATCCTGAAGAAGAAGCTTGTGAAGGACCCGATGAGCTAGACACAAATGCAGTCTGGAGAGGTGCTCCAGATGTCTTAGCTTGAGGAGTGGCATTGTACAAAGCTGGATTCTGAGTATATGAAGACTTCTGAGCTCTGTACTTCATCCTAAGTGCTTCTTCTTGCAGCTTTAGAATGAAGTCATTAATATCCAACTTTGCCAGCATCTCATTCTGTCTCAGATTTGACACAAAAGAATCCCACTTTTCTGGCAATCCGTCTGCAAAATTAGTCACTTTTTCTTCCATGGTAGTAGCAACCCCATGTGTATGCAGTTCACTCATCAGATGGTAGAATCTATCTATAACATCGTCCAAACTCTCGTTTCCCATCGATGAGAAGTTGTCAAATTCTTTCTTTAGCTCCTTAGTCTTAATTGCCTTCAGTGAAGCATTCCCGTCATATCTCTTTTCCAGCTCATCCCATAGTTTCTTGGCCTGCTTATTCTCTGAGTACTGGTAGAAAATATCTTTAGAAATAGACTGTGTGATCAATGCATAGACTCTCTTCTCTGCATTATACTTAACTTTCTGCGCGTCAGTCATCCCTCCTAAAGTAAGCTTTACTCCATCGGCTCCAACCGGCATACTGTACCCAATCTCGATAGCTTCCCACAAATTTGGATCCACTCCATTGAGGTAGATCTCAAAACGTTGTTTCCAGTGGGGAAACTCATCTAACGTTAGGAGCTTTGGTGGTTTATTATGATTTCCCACCTCACTCTCAAGCAACAGAAGGTTCTGGATCCTTGAGTCCTTCCCGGCAGTAAACGCTGACATCTGATCTTCCATGTCGAATAACTTTAAGTCTACTAAACAAACTGTCAACTGGTGCGACTGGAGGATGCGAATGGACTATCCGTGCGAATGAACTATGCGACTGGTTCAATCGTGCGGCTGAACTAAGCGATTGGTTCAGTCGTGCGAATGAAGCTGATGCGTATGAACACTACGAACGAATGGTTCAGTCGTACGAATGGCGATGCGACTAGGTCCAATCGTGCGTCTGGACAATGCAAATGAAGTCCAGTTGTGCGAGTGGCTCACTCGTGCGACTGAAGCTGCTGTTTTGCGAAAATTTCTAGGTTAAACGTGTTTTAGCCGTAAAAATTCGAAATTTCGCCAACCCTAATCGCCTAAGGCCGTAGAAACCGAAACTTGATGAGCAGGGGACGTCCAAGATCACTTTTGACACAAAAGATTGCGTTTTTAGTGTAAAAACACAAACTTTTTATCAATCTTGATTGAATCACACGTAATCAAGAGCCAAAGCTCTGATACCACTTGTTAGGACCTGGTATTTGAACGAAATACCGAATGATTAACGTGTAAACCAAACCAAATAGTGCGGAATCCTATTTGATTGGCGATCCAATCAGTGAGAATGCACGAAGAATCAATAAAGTATTGAATCAAACGTTAAGAATCGATTAGGAATCGATCTAATGCATTCTATGAACTTGGAGAATGAACTAGGAGGCTTCTGGACGGCTAGGGTACGTCTGGAGTCGAAATAGAATGAATGCCTTCGTTTTTCCACGAATTGGGTTGTATTTATAGGTTAGTATTGTTCATTCGTGCGACTGGACCATAAGTATGGTTCAGTCGTGCGATTGAACCATACGGTTGATTCATCCGCACGACTGAGTGTTCAGTCGTGCGACTGAGCCAGTCTTATGTTACAATCATACGACTGATCCAGTCTCCTGGTTCAGTCGTGCGACTGAGTCATTCGCATGAAGTTATTCATGCGTGTGGTCCGTTCGCATGGGCCATTCACATGAGAACTTCATTTTGCTAAGTTTGAATGTATTAATTAATATAACATTATGTGTAACAATTCAAATAACCACAAACCTAATTAACCAATTCAACATCGACTTATTAATGAAATATTAAACATTATAAATCGCAAACAATCAATATCATTTCATTAATCATTCCAAACATTACATCATAATCAGATAAACAAGATCTATTACATTCATATCATGATCTAGGGACATACATATATCAACACCTTCTTAGAATCCTCCTCTTCACTCTTCTCAGAGGAATTCTTCACTATCTCTTCTTCATCCTCTTCACTTATAGGATCTATGAGAGGAAGCTCATCTTCACAAGTTTCACACCTAGGAGATCTTACAGACAAGATTGTGTGTGGAGGAGCTATCTCATTGGATCCTAGTCCCTGTCTATATTGATAACACACCTTGTTGTGCAGGGATGAGGATATCATGTTCTTGAAGGTCTCTTCTTCAAGAACACTCTTTTCTGCCCTGGCTTTGCTGATCACAAGCTCAGCCTGGCACTCAGTCAGCTTGGTTATGAGATCTTTGATTTGAGTCCTAAAATCTGTATGTTTATGTTTTAGAACTGAAATGGTTTTCTCTAAGTCCTCTATCTTTAGTTTATAATCATTTTCAGACTTTCTAAAATCAGATTTTAAAATATTTAAGGACTCAAGATCAGATCTCATTTCTAAGTTATAGGACCTGTATCTGTTAACTTTAGCAATGCATTCAGGAGTACAGAGATGTTCCAATACCTTGGCTTCATCATGATCTGCCATTAGTGCTTGGTTTGGAGAAGCATCTTCCACGTGAAAGCTCCAGTCAAAGCCTCTTTCTTCAACAGCAACAGCAGCTTGTTGCTTTGGCTTCTCATTCTGAGGGGCTTTGTCAGTGTAGTTTGGTCTGGTTTGTGCTTGGCCACCATTTGTTTTAAGTGCCTTACACTCTCTAGAAAAGTGGCCCATCAAGTTACAGTTGTAACACTTGACTTTGCTTTTATCCAAGCCAAACTTTCCACTGGTTGCATTGCTTGGAAACCTCCTTCCAGTTCTCTTGTAGAACTTCTTGGCTCTATGAGTGAGAAGAGCCATCTGCTGGACTATTTCCATATATTCCAGATCATCTGGATGGATACAATCCAGGTCTTCAAGAGTGAAAAGAGAGTTGCCACAACTTTCATCAGAAGACACGAAGGCTTGAGAAGAGCTTGTCTCTTGGAATGGGCTTCCTTGAGTGTAGTTCTCCCTGGGTGTCTCTGGGAAGGTGATGAAAGGACCCTTTGGTGAGTTGTCAGGGTAGCATATGAGATGATGTTGGGGTTCTATGCTATGCCTTTCAACCACATGTAAGGCTAAACCCAATTGATTGTTGGAGTTGCCAGATGAACCTTGCATGTTCATCTCCATTTGGTAGCCACTGAGAATCCCATATAACTCTGTCAGAGTAAGAGTTTTGAGATTTTCAGTCCTCTTGATCACCACACAATAGTGTGTCCATTGCCTAGAAAGTGAGGACATGAACTTCCTTACAATGTCTCTGTTTTCAAGAGGAACTCCTCCATCCACAAGGGTATCCACTATCTCAACATACCTAAAGTATTGCTGAGTCATGGTTTCACCAGTTTTGAAGGTGAAGTTTTCAAACTGCTGCTTCAGGAGATCCTTCTTGTTCTCCTTGGCTTCAGAGGAGCCTTCATACATCAGTTTTAGTGCATCCCACAGCTGTTTAGCTGTTTCACACTTCTTGAAACCTCTGTACATAGAGTTTGGAAGTGCAGTTTGAAGAGCAGTCATGGCTTTTCTATCAATCTCTACTCTCTTCCTATCTTCATCAGAGTAGTTAGCCACATCTTTGGGGATCATACCAGCACCAGTAGTAGAAGGAGTGCTATGTATGAAAGGTCCATTTTCAACAGACTCCCACATTCTTGAGTCTAGAGACCTGATGAAACCTTCCATTCTCATACACCATGTATCAAAGTCATCAAGAGTGATCAGTGGGGACTTGTTCATGGTTCCAGTTTTCATATCAGTCTCTGAAATGGATGCCATTTGAAAGTTTAGTATTTGTGTGTGTGAGGGAACTTAAGATGGTGAGATCTTATATCAAGAGCCTGAAAAGCTCTGATACCAATTGCAGGACCGGTGAAGGGTGGTCAATTACAACACAACAACACAAAGAGGAGATTAACCAAACTTAATCAAACAGTAAACTGGATTAACCATAATAATGATACTAAGAACACAAGTAACAAGTAAGAGACAGAACAAGAGATTGGGTTTCAAGGATGCAGTATATTGCTTTCTCAAGTTCTATTACAAGTGTTACAAAGCATAAAGAAAGATACTAGAACATGGAATACTTATACTACAACCTACAACCGGCTATACTTTGAAAGCCAGTTGGATACAATTGACTAGACATAAACAAAATCAATTGTAGAATGAAAGGCATGTCTGCCTTTTGATTTGTGACAATGACATGCCATAGCTCACATCCTAATATATTGCAAAAAGGATAAAAGTACATAAAGTAGAAAGCATGAACTCAAGACCTCAATGTACAGTTACAAAAAGCATGGACCTTTCACCAAGTCATGTAAGTTGGTGACTTTACAGAGTTGCAGCGGAAAGGTGGTCCAGCTTTATGGTAAAGTACATCGGATAAAGGCATATCTCTAAAAGTCTTCGGAAGAAATCTGTCTTCACTATTTGGCTTCGGAAGACTTTGTCTCTGAAGCTTCGGAAGACTTCACTTTTGGCTTTGGAAGATATTGGTCTTGGCTTCGGAAGATTTTACACTTAGAATATTTCTAGTGCATGGTGTAAAACTTCCGAAGCAATTCTACTTCAGTTCTTTAGTGCATTGCTTGCAGAGAGACTTTGGATGTTTTGGTTTGCATCAGGAATCCTTACAATATATATATATATATATATATATATATATATATATATATATATATATATATATATATTATATATATATATATATATATATATATATATATATATATATATATATCTCTATATCTCTATATGTATATATCTATATCTATATATGTCTATATATATGTGTATATCTATATATGTGTATATATATATATATGTATATATATGTGTATGTGTGTGTGTGTGTCTGTGTGTGTGTGTATATATATATGTGTATATATATAGATGTGTATATTATATATATATATCTATATATATCTATATATCTCTATCTATATATATCTCCTCTCTATATCTATCTATATATATCATATATATATATATATATATATATATATATATACATATATATAGGACGTCGTGGCATTAGGTGGGGGAGAATGTCACGACCCGCCAAAACGCAGATCGCAACACCCAAATTTTTATGGATTAGGGGCACTTATGAGGCATACAAGGCTGCCCGGAACACTCCGGAACAGCCCACACAATTCTGCAGCAACGTTGTAGCTTTGGAAGACTCTAGAACGTCCCACGACGTGCTAGAAACCGAGCATAAGAGGCTGCTACAAAGGAGTAAGATGTGCAGCCCTTAAATATCCCGGAACTCTCTAGAAAACACTACAAAAATCAGCCATGGAGCACTCTTGAATGACCATGGAGCATCTAGAGAAATCCATGTAAAAATCTAGTCTTAGATATTGTGTAAGGATATGTCTAGATATAGAACAATCTAGAATGATTGTAACTAGTATAAATAGGTGGGTGGTGCATCATTTGCACACACCTAAGTTCCTTGTAACTTCAAACCATTGTACTTGTGTTCTTGTAATACAAGCTTCTTACTTGTGTTGTAAACATACATCACAAGCATCTTACTTGCGCACTACAAAATCTAACGTTCCCTTACAAAGACTTCCGCTGCGTAAACCATCCACCCAATATCGAGAAGGCTGACTTAGAACGAATCTAAGTGCCGCACGTGAGCTGATCGAATCAGTCCGTGATATATATATATATATATATATATATATATATATATATATATATATATATATATATATATATATATATATATATATATATATATATATATATATATATATATATATATATATATTGTTAGGACCTGGTATTTGAACGAAATACCGAGTGATTGCGTGTTAAACCAACTCAAATAGTGCGGAATCCTATTTGATTGGCGATCCAATCAGTGAGAACACACGATGAATCAATCAAGAATTGATTTCAACGTCAGAAATCGATTAGGAACCGATCTGATGTGTTCTATGAACTTGGAGAATGATTTGGGAGGCTTCTGGACGGCTAGGGTACGTCTGGAGTCGTAATGGGATGAATGCTAACGTTTTCCCACGAATTGGGTCTATTTATAGGTTAGTATTGTTCAATCGTGCGACTGGGCCATAAGTATGGTTCAGTCGTGCGATTGAACCATGCGGTTGATTCATCCGCACGACTGAGTGTTCAGTCGTGCGATTGAGTCAATCTTATGTGTCAATCATACGACTGATCCAGTCTCCTGGTTCAGTCGTGCGATTGAGTCAATCGTATGAAGTTATTCATGCGTGTGGTCCATTCGCATGGGCCATCCGCATGAGAACTTCATTAAGTTAAGTTTGAATGTTCTATTTAATATAACTTAATGTGCACTCATTCAAACATTCATAAACCCAATCAATTCAATCACAACTCATTAATGAAATATTAAACATCACAAGTAACAACCAATTCATATCATTTCATTAATCAATTACAATTACATCAAAAACAGACAGACAAGTTCATTACATTACAAATCCTGATCTAGGGACATACATGTATCAACAAACTCCCCCTTGGACCTAGATCTATCTATTCTCTTGTCTTCTGCATAACCTCCTTATATCTCTTGTACTTCTCCTCTTTAGTGACTCCTGCGTGTATCTCAAAATCAAAGCAGAGTCTTATGACGTTTTGGAATTGGAGGGCTTGTACAATATCTTGCGTGTCATAGAACAGTGGCCACTTATATAATGTGTAGACATCATTAGCAGATAAGTTGGTTAGCCACATTGGGTCGAATACCCTGATAGTATCCATTTGGCCCTCTCTGTTCAGAACTATGACCGCTTCAGCTGTTCTCCAATCGTAGTACCACCATTTGAAGTGGGGAGTGAAGTCCTGTGGCATTTCCCTTAGAGGGATTCTTGACATAGTGCGCGGAGGACTCCACTTCAGCACTATCTTTGGCTTTCCAGTCCTGGGATCAACTTCAGACCGTCTGATATACCTCGTAGGTTGTTGAGGTTTGAAGTTGACCCACCTGGTGTGGTACTCTTTCCTCAGGGCAGCCTCAAACCAGCCTGACATCTTCCTCGGGTCAGCATACAGCAGCTTAAGTTTAGCCAGCTGGTTGAGCTCAAAACCAGGTAGAGACTTCAGATCATGTGGGAACCTGAAGTACTCTATGCCCTGCTCCCTCTTAACAGCATACGCGTTAAGGTCTCCAAAATATGCCCAAGAGATAATCCTGCCCGACACCTTATGGTGTTTCTTGACTTTGTAGAGCTTTGTGTAGGCATCTCTCTTTGGTGCAGCCTGCTGGGCTCGTACTTCCTCAAAACAGGCAGCCCATTCAGCCTTGCGAATATCAACATCTGCATTGGAGGCTTGGGCTGTTTCTGCAGTCTTTTCTGCTTCTTGCTCCATCTTATTGAGTACCTCGAAAGTATCACTGACTAGGGATTCACCCAAATTGGGGACCACATTTCCCTCCGCGTCAGCGTACTGAGGATACTCTTCTGCAGTGATGTCTTCTATCTCAACCTCATCAATGTCGTTCAGTTCCTCATCACTGGTTGAGTCCACTGTTGGAGCATCCTTCACGATTTCATCGGGATTGAGTTTGAACATTTCAGCTATTTGCTCATCGGACAGGTCATGAATTATCTCCCCTTCTTCAGGGGTATAACTCACAGACCGTCTTACTATCCCTTGTAGGTCAAGAATCATAGTTAACTGAGTCTTGACCATTTGAAGGGGAGTAAAGTCAAACTCATCCCTCTGAAAGTTTGGATCTGTTTGATATAAACATTCAACACATAAATCATTAGTAATTAATCAAACAGACATACATTCACTTAACTTAATATATATAAACATTTAATACATTTGTTTTTCATTACATGATTCAAGTACAAAGTAAATAAACAAATAAAACATCTAATCAGTACTTTGATCCTGAATCTGTGGTGTGTCGCTCGGAGGAGCAGAAGTAGTGGATGACTGGTCTTGTCGACGTTTGGATCTGCGCTCCTGACCTGAGGCAGAGGCCGATGCAGCCGCATCCCCTCCGTCTGCCTCGTCATCATCGTCATGTCCTTCTGTCCTCTCCTCTTCTGTCTCCTCATCATCATCATCTCCCTCATCATCATCCTCATCTTCATCATCATCATCTCCGTCGTCTCCGTCACCCTCCTTTAGCTTCAGGGGCTCATCCTTCGACCCCTTCAGCCTCAGCATGATCGTCTTATTGGTCGACTCCAACTCCTCAATACGTTTGGCGGACTGAGCCTGAGTATCTTGGAGTTGGGCCACCTCAACTCTCTGCTGGTCTATGACCCGAGCTTGCTCTGCCAATTGCTGAGATTGGGCAGCAGCCAAGTCGGTCAGTCTGCGGATCTGGGCCGCCTTCTCCTCGTCGGCAGCCAGCAGACGCATAACCATTCGGTTAAGCGCTGAGAGCTGCTCCTCTACCCCAATGTGAGGTAGAGTGAATCCATGTACCTGTGAGGGCTGGGCTGATGGTCCAGCCTGATGTGTGGTGGTGGTGGCAGTGGCTGTGGTGAATATGGGTCGGTGGGTCGATGGTGGTGAAGTGGGGGTGAATGGTCTAGTGATGGATGGGATAGATATAGTGGTGGTGGGTAAGGTGGTGGATGTGGTGGTAGGAGTAGTGGCTGTGGTGGCTGTGGTGATGGATGGTATGTCGGTGGTGGTGGTAGTGGTGGCTGTGGTGGTAGAAGTGGAAGTCACGAAGGTCAACCGACGCTTCTTCTTCTTCAGCCCATGTGGTTGAGCCATCCGCTTCCTCCTGGTCCCGGAGGAAGTGGATGCTCCCCCTGCAACTCTGCTACCTGACCCCGGAACGTAGTTGGGGTCAGTATCTCTCTCCGAGGAGTCCCTTGGTTGCTCACCGACCACCTTTAGCCCGTGGTCTGTGGGAACGACTTTGCTTCCCACAGTCCTGGTGAGGGGCTCCTCGTCTGACTCCTCCTCCTCCATGTCACCAGCGACAAACTCCTGATGGAAGCCGGCCATCTCTGCGACCTCTCCGGCAGTGGCTGACCCCGGGGGAATAATCTCTGTATCTGTGCCTCTAGATGGGGCAGGCATGTCATCCCCGGCATCACCACTATCATCATCATCAGAGTCTGACTCTGGTATAGCA
>CM046037.1:74385126-74426955 GCA_025215565.1 Flaveria ramosissima | reverse complement strand
GGACCATAGTGAAACAAGGGAACCATCTTGATGATACTATGATGCTAAAAAATAAAATATAAGATAGCGAAAGAAAAGAAGCTCATAAGTATTGTTAGGACCGTTAGGTACGGAGTACTAATGATTTACGTGTATACCAAACCAAATAGTGCGGGAATCCTATTTGATTGGCGATCAATCAGAGAGAACGCAAGTATAATCGATCTAATAATGAATCAAAAAGTTAAGAACGATTCAAGATGATTAACTGCGATCTATGAAACTTGGAACAGGTGTTCTTGAGTCTCTGGACGGCTAGGGTACGATCAGGTGCGTAGGTATTCGAATTGTCTTGTTTTTCCACGAATTAAGTGGTATTTATAGGTTAGGGTTTTCCATTCGTACGATGAACCATTAGTATGGTTCAGTCATGTGACTAAAGCATGCGGTTGATCATCCGCACGACTGAATGTCAGTCGTGCGACTGAGTCAATTCATGTCACAATTGTGCGACTAATCTAGTCTCCTGGTTCAGTCGTGCGATTGGTTCATTAGCATGAAATATTCATGCGTATGGTCCATTAGCATGGTCCATTCGCATGAGAACTTCACACAATTGAGTTTGAACATGTTTGTCAATCATTATTGACTAAGAATTATGTAACAACCACAAACCTATATAGTTAGTTCAATATGTGTTATCACACAAATAAACAATGAAATATAAAAACATATATGCATCAACCACACATTGTCTTTCATCATACCCATTCAATTACATATATGTAAGACATGAAAGACATTTACATTTAGTTCCTAAACTAGGTACACATGTATCTACAAGTATTTATGATTGTAATATGCTTCCACCATAGTGTGTGGTGTGTGTGTATATATGCAGGACGGTGAAGGGTGGTCAATTACAACACAACACACAAAGAGGAGATTAACCAAACTTAATCAAACAGTAAACTGGATTAACCACAATAATGATACTAAGAACACAAGTAACAAGTAAGAGACAGAACAAGAGATTGGGTTTCAAGGATGCAGTATATTGCTTTCTCAAGTTCTATTACAAGTGTTACAAAGCATAAAGAAAGATACTAGAACATGGAATACTTATACTACAACCTACTGCCGGTTATACTTTGAAAGCCAGCTGGATACAATTGACTAGACATAAACAAAATCAATGTTAGAATTAAAGGCATGTCTGCCTTTTGATTTGTGACTATGACATGCCATAGCTCACATCCTAAATATTACAAAAAGGATAAAAGTACATAAAGTAGAAGCATGGACTCAAGACCTCAATGTACAGTACCAAAAGCATGGACCTATCACCAACTCATGAAGTTGGTGACTTACAGAGTTGCAGCGGAAAGGTGGTCCAGCTTTATGGTAAAGTACATTGGATAAAGGCATATCTCTAAAAGTCTTCGGAAGAAATCTGTCTTCACTATTTGGCTTCGGAAGACTTTGTCTCTGAAGCTTCGGAAGACTTCACTTTTGCTTCGGAAGATATTGGTCTTGGCTTCGGAAGATTTTACACTTAGAATATTTCTAGTGCATGGTGTAAAACTTCCGAAGCAATTCTACTTCAGTTCTTTAGTGCATTGCTTGCAGAGAGACTTTGGATGTTTTTGTTGCATCAGACTTATAGGAATCCTTACAACTCCCCCTAGGCTGATGCTACCAAAACATTTAGAAGATCTTCAGATGTTAGTAGTCTTCAGCACAATGATGACCATACCCTTTTTCATTAGATGGTCAGGATCATTCAGACTCTCATAGTATCTTTCATCTCAAAGAGATCATGCAGAGGTAAGTTGATTATGTCTTGCCATGTATAGACATTCTCAACACCTTGATCTCTGATTACATGCCATCTTTCTGGATTGGTAGAGAAGGTCCAGGATAAGATGGGGTCTCAGCTGCAAGAGGAGCCACTTGCATTGGAGTTGATTGGGCTGCCTCTCATGTACTTCCTCAGGTTGATCTGACTCAGCCTGAGGTGTAGAGGTAGATGATTTAAGTTCTTCTTCTTAGACTTTGGTTTAGAAGCCATCCTCTTCTTCCTCTTAGATGACTTTAACTGAGAAGACTGGTCGCAGCACCTTGTTGATCATCCTTGTCTTTCTCAGTTGGGTGTTCCTCCCTCACAGGTTCAGAAGGAGAGGGAGTTGACCCTGCTGTGGATCAGAAGATGAAGCTTGCTGAGGCCAGCAGGAGGTCCGGGTTGTGTTGTCTCAGGTTGTTCAACCTTAACCTCCACTTCAGGTGGGACTTGACTTGGAAGAGAGTGTAAGTCAATCAGTTCTCCACTCTTGATCTTCTGCTTGATTACCCTTATATGCTCATCCATTGTGGATAGAGACATAGGGCAAGTCTCCTTCCAGAGAATCCATACACTTCAAGAAGCTCATCATCCTTTGTATGTCAGCAGACTTCTTCATACTCTTTTGGATGATGGCTCTTGACTTTTGCAGCTTCTTCCCTGAGCTTCTTCTTAATTGTCTTTCTGTCTTTGACTAACTCAAGCTCAAGTTGTTTTAAGTACTCAAACTCAACATAGTCATAGGACAAGGGAAGAAGTGCATCTGCCTGATAGAAGCCTGTGGCACTCAGGTAGTTGATCATTTTTATCCTATCTTCTTCTTTGTCTACCTGAGGTTCTTATTGAACCACATCTTCTTGTACAGGGCTTTCTTGAACTGGGGAGAGAGAGTAGGAGGATGCTTGTAGAGTCTTTTCTGTCTCTTCTCCTCTTTGAATTGGAGAAGTAACCTTGCATCCTATTTTTCTTTCATCTCTCTTGACACTTCCATGTCAGCCAGTTCATTTAGTTGTTCTAAGGGGAGAGAAGTGATATTGTCTATATCATAGTTCCTTGACTGCAGATAATTTATCCTGACTGCCCTTAACTCATCATTCTGAGTATCAGGTCTGGGGGCAGCCCTGATAGCAGACTCCATGAGTCTTGAGGACTCAACAGAGGAACTTTCTCCCCTCAGCCTCCTTTTCTCTCTCTCCATCTCTCCTCCTCCTCAATCTCCTCAGGAGTCAAAATCCTTTTCCCTTTGTCACCAACAGACCTTTGTGACTCAGGGTGGATAGAGGTTTGGCCTTCATTGCTTGGTGTAGCATCCATGCTCTGGCCAGAGAGAGGTTGAGAAGCACCTTCACTAGCAGGTGTCTCAGAAGAAATGTGGATCTCTGCAGCAGTTGATGATGATGAGACAGAGGTCTCAGGTTCTGCCACTGGGCCTTCAGTCAAGGTTTCCTTATGAAACTAATCTTAGGGTCTACCTCAACATCCAGTTGACCGATGGCATTACCTAATTGCCTAAGTCTCCTTCTTAAGCTAAACTCTACAGTGATCCTGTCTTGGATTCTTTGAGCCAATCTGTCAGCTTGTCTTGAGTTGCTTAGGTTGACAAGTGGCATGTTGACTAGAACCAGACCTTCATAGAAGTTCAAAGTTTGAAAATCTAATACTTCTTGTTGCCCTTGAACTCTGTGAAGAATAAGGGCTCTTCTATCAGCATCATACCTCCACCCAATGATGTAGTTTGAAGTTCCTTGAGGTGGGGATGACACAACCCTTGGTATACCTTCCTCAAAGAGACTCCTGATGATAGAGTCTATAGAGTCCACATTAATGTGAACTTGAGAAAGTTGCTGAGAATGCATAATTGCAAGTGAGGATGGTGAGTCCTCAATGTCCATTCTCTGTGAAGAACTCCTAGGTTCTGTGGTTGCAATGACTTTCTCCCCCTTTTTGGTAGCATCACCCACTTGCATAGGTGACCTAGAGGATAGATCAATCACATCCACAGGTTCTTGTGTTCCTGGTTGAGCTCTTCTTAAAGGTCTCCCAGCTAGTTTTTCCTTAAGATATGAAATCTCAAGTTGTTGATCATTGACCCTGTTGTGAAGGGTAGTCACCTGAGATTCAAGGTGACTAACCTTAGAGACTAAATAGGAGCATGTTTTGACAGTTTTTGCACCTTTAGTCTCAGCTTCCCCTCTTCTCATCAGAAGAATCATTGGGGGATGAGATGATTGGACCAAAGTCCTCTCTCTCACCACCAGTTTCAGGTTCTTGGCTGCTGGTTTTCCTCTGCTCACTGGCAATCTCAGTTGAGATGTCAGTGGGCTGAGTTGCCATGGTTGAGGTCTTAATGATGTAATCACTTGCAGAAGTGAGAGCCTCTTCCATATGGACATCTTGAACAGGTTCGGAAGTGTCCACCTCAGTTATAGGTGACTGATGTGGGCTAGACTGAGGAGACTCAGGAGTACTCATCTTTCTTTGAGTAGGGGAAGAGAAGAGAGACTCATGGTACTCACTGAAACCTAAGTCTTCATCAGTATAGAAGGATAGCTTGGGAATGGGTTGATTTAGATCTAAAGGCTGGGGATGGTAACTGTCCCCTGAAGGTTGTTCACTTGAGTGTTGAGACTCAGAGTGAAGGCTTAAGGCAGTTGGGCTTGTGAGCTCATCAGGGTGAGCATGAGGAACCTCAGCCCTGATAGTTGAAGAGATGGGAGTGGTTTTCCTCCTCAGGGGAAGTGGGAGCTCTACTGTCCACTTCCTCCTGTAAAGGTAAGTATATGGGGACCTGCACAGACTCAATAGCTTTAGCAGGGGTTCGTTTGGATTTCTTTGGTAGGTGAGGGTTACTTGAGGCCTTTTTAGTGGTAGAGAGGTAGAAGGTGTGGTTTCAACACTAGCTTGTGTTGCTAGGTTGTCACCTTGAGTAATGAGCTCTAGCATTTTGGGGACAGGGTTTTTCTACCCCTGAGAAGCCTACAGTTGGCTTCTTCATGATTTTAAAGATGTCGGGCTTCATCTGTCCTAAATTAAGAATATTATCTGTTTCCCTCAACTGTGAGCCCAGTTCACAGTTGAGAATGTGTTGAACATATATAGGAAACATATAATACTCTAAGGAGTCCAAGTTAGCAAGCAAATTGGTATAGACAAATTGAGAGTACCTGAACTTGACCCTTGAACCATCCGTGCACTATGAAGGAGAGATCCTCAGGAATCTGGTCCCACCCTCCATGCTTGTTTGACAAGCTGTGGATAACCACATGGAGTAGGTATTTCCACTGGGATGAGACCTTCCCTTCCTGAAGGTCTTTACAGAGAAATCCCCTTCATACCCCATCTGCTCAAAGGAATGATTGACAGCTTCCTTTGGGAAGGACAACTCACCTTCTTCATCATCCAGCTGCAAATGAGTGTTGATGATGGCCTGAGTGATGAAGATTGTCCTCCCTTGCACTGTGGCAAACAGTGCCTTCTCCCCATCCATGATGACCTCTTGGCAGGTCTTCCAAAATTCAAGCAGATGATCCTCATAAAGAGTAGGATCAATTGTTAGGGAGGTAAAGTAATTTGATAGAGCTAAGAACTAGCAATATCTGAGAAACTTTCATCTTTCTCAGAGTTTAACAGAGCAACCTGATTATGTTGCCTGTGAAGTTGCATGGAGAAATATGGGTGTTTCTGCGGTTAAGGTTGGCCATTTAAGAAGCTTAAGGATGAAGAAAGGTGGAAAGCAAAGGCGGTTTGGGAATTAGGTTTGAGGAATAGTAGAATTGAAGAAGATAGTGAGGGAGAGGGGGAACCGTTGGGTATTTATGTGAAAAGGATTTGAACCAAAGTTAATGAAAGAGGATAAACTTTGAAATCCGAATGTCGGTCCCACCTCTGAAAAAGTAGTTTGCTTTTGCTCAAAAAGTAGTTTTCTTGGAATTCGAAAAGCTTCCGAAGTTAAATTATCTTCGGAAGTTTTAATGAAAAAGCTCCGAAGCTAAAATGACTTCAGAAGATTTCCTGAGAGTCTTGAAAATTTTGCTTCGGAAATAAACACTTGAATGCTTTGTATATAAAACAACAAAGCTTCCGAGAGTTAATTTTCTTCGGAAGGAAAAAGTCCTTAAAAACAAATAAGTGTCTGATACAAGTATTTAAGCTTTGGAAGATAGATTTAGACTTCTTCCGAAGGTAAAATTTCTTAGATAGTTATTTATTTTGAAGACATGATTTTCTTTCGAAGGTAAAGATATATCTTCCGAAGGATCAGAAAATTTTCAAGAATCTAAGGAAAGTCTTCAAAAAGGATTTGATATCCAAAGAAAACATGAGCTTATGAAAGTGATGAACTAGACAACTTAGGACACACATATTTTAAGAAATAATTAGAATTAGTTTTAAGAAAAGATCTACTCAAAGTTAATCATCTCAATAGCTGATATTAGATATTTAAATCTCTGTTCATCAAAAGCTTTTGTAAACAGATCAGCATATTGTTCATCTGTATGAACTTTGACTAGTTTAATTAATCCCTTTTCATAGTTATCTCTTATTAAATGATACCTGATATTGATGTGTTTGGTCCTTGAGTGCTACACAGGGTTCTTAGTGATAGAGATAGCACTATTGTTGTCTATGTGGATAGGAGTCTTCTTGAAGTTGAATCCATAGTCTAACATCTGATTTTAAATCGAAAGCACTTGAGCACAGCAACTTGCAGTAGCAATGTATACAGCATTAGCAGTTGATGCAGACACACAGGATTGTTTCTTACATTGCCATGAGACAACCCTTCCACCAAGGAATTGACATCCCCTAGATGTAGACTTTACAGTCATGTTGCAACCACCATAATCACTATCTGTATAAGTATACAGATTGAAGTTAGGATTCTTTGGATACCATAAACCAAGTGTTGAAGCACCTTTGAGGTATCTTAAAATCCTTTAACAGTGATGAGGTGAGACATCTTAGGGTTGGCTTGATATCTTGCACAAATACATGTAGCAAACATGATATCAAGCCTGCTAGCTGTAAGATACATAAGAGACCCAATCATAGCCCTGTATAAGTGTTCATCTACACACTCCCCCTCAAGATCAGGTCCAAGGGAGTGGTTTCTGGCTATGGGTGTCTTAGCAATCTTACAATCAGTCATGTTGAACCTTTTGAGTATGTCCTGAACATACTTTGACTGACTTATGAAGATGCCATCTTCAACTTGCTTCACTTGAATTACCAGAAAGAAATTGAGTTCTCCCATTGCACTCATTTCAAATCTGTCTTTCATCAGCTTCTCAAAGTCTTTGCAGAGCTTTGGATTAGTTGAACCAAAGATGATATCATCTACATACACTTGAACTAACAATAAGTCATTTCCCTGTCCTTTGATGAAGAGAGTTCCATCTATGGTACCTCGCCTGTATCCATGTTTACAAAGATACTCAGACAATGTCTCATACCACTTTCTGGGTGCCTGATGCAGCCCATAAAGAGCTTTGTCAAGCTTGCAGACATAATCAGGATGATCAGGATCTACAAAACCAGGTGGCTGTTTGACATACACCTCTTCATCAATCACTCCATACAGAAAAGCACACTTTACATCAAGTTGAAAGACCTTGAAGTTTTTGGATGTAGCAAATGCCAGGAATATTCTAACAGCTTCTAATCTTGCTACAGGAGCAAAGACATCAGTGTAGTCAATCCCTTCTTCTTGTGTGTATCCTCGAAGAACTAGTCTTGCCTTGTTCTTGATGATAATGCCTCTATCATCCTTCTTATTCCTAAACACCCATTTGGTTCCAATGGTAGTCTTCTAATGAGGAAGAGGACAAAGGTTCCAAACTTTTTGCCTTTTGAATTGAAGCAACTCTTGTTGCATAGCTTCAACCCAACTTCCATCCTTTAGAGCCTCATTAACTTTCTTTGGCTCTATCTGAGATAAGAAACAAGAGTGAAGACAAACATTTGCTTCATGGGTTTGTCCTCTTGTTCTTACCCTTGTGACAACATCTCCAATGATGTTTGTGGTGGGGTGAGACTTGTGGATCCTAAGCTGAGAGATCACAGCAAGTTGCTGAGAAAGATCCAAATTTGAGAAATTTAGATCTGGCATAGATGATTCACCCTCCACATCACCACACTTATCAAGATTAACTTGATCCAATGAGTGTGTGACATCATTGATGTTGTCATCTATGGTGTGGTTATTAGCATCAAGGAATTCCTGATCATTTTCACCATCACCATTGTTATCTTCCACAATTGAGGTATCTTTATCTGGTTGTGGTGCCTTTGAGCTGGAATTTTAAGGCACCCCAGATGTATCAGCTGAATTTGTCATCGTAGTGCTGATAGAATCCTTATTTGCTGAAGTAGTTCCAACTGGAGCTGAAGATATGAGTTGAAGGTCTTCCTAGCTCAAATCTTGGATCAGGATCACCTGTATTTAAATTTTCTGCAGATCCTGAAACATTCTCACAAGATTTGTTAAAACAATTGGTAACTAAATCAAGATCAAATAGCCAATCAGGACCAGAACCAGCCACACAGGGTGTGTGTTCATTGAAAGTCACATTGGCTGACTCCTCAACAATTCTAGTTTAGAGATTGTATACTCTATAAGCCTTAGCTTGGGAAGAGTATCCAATGAAGTGTCCATCATCTGATTTATTAGCAAACTTGGCAATTTGATCTTTGGTATTCAAGATGGTGCAAGGACATCCAAATGACCTGAGAAAGCCAATGAAAGGTTTTCTCTTGTGCCAAAGTTCATAAGGAGTCTTACCATGTGTCTTAACTACTAAAACTCTATTTTGCACATAGCAAGCAGTATTTACTGCCTCTGCCCGACGAGGTCGCTTTGCTTCGTAGACAAGGCTCGTTCCGTACTTTACTTACGAGCTCGTGTAGTACTCGCCCCTATCTCTTCTCTAAAGGGGGGCCAGTTTAGAGTCAGACAACATGGTTTTTGCAGCTTCAATTAGTGTCCAGTTTCTCCTCTCAGCAACACCATTTTGCTGAGGAGTCCTGGGAGCACTATATTGTCTTGTAATACCTTTTTCATCATAAAATGTATCAAGGATTTGATTCTTGAATTCAGTCCCTTGATCATATCTTATTGTTTTGACCTTGTGATCACTTTGATTCTCAATTTTTAAGATGAAATTCTTCAGAATCTCAGGGGTCTCATCCTTAGTTCTAAGAAAGAAAACCCAAGTGAATCTTGTAAATCATCTGTGATCACCAAACAATAAGAGGTCCTTCCTAGACTCATTACACTGGTGGGGCCAAAGAGATCCATATGTAATAAGTGTAGGGGAGTAGTGATGGAGTTCCTTTCCTTAGGCTTGTGAGATACCTTATGTTGCTTCCCTTTCAGGCATGCAACACAATGATCATCACTTGTAAACTCTTTCTTTGGCATTCCAGTTACCAAATCACGTTTAATTAGTTTATTCATGTTCTTAAAGTTTACATGGCACATTCTTTTATGCCATAGGAAAGACTCATCACTATTTGCTTTAGACAGAAAGCATGAAACTTCTCCAAAGGGAGATGTTTCTTGCAAATTCATCTTGTACATGTTTTTTTCCCTGGGGGCTCTAAGCAGGATGTGTTCATGAGGAATGACCACTCCAGGCTTGAGAACAATGCACTCATGCTCAGTAAAGAGCATGTTATGACGCTGATCACAAAATTGGGATACACTCAAAAGATTGTACCCAAGCTCCTTGACAAAGTTTACCTTTTCAATGCTGAGCTTACCATTTGTGACCTTTCCCCTTCCAGAAATGTAACCACCTTCATCTCCTCCAAAAGCAATTGGTCCTCCATCAATCCTCTCAAAGTTATGGAGTAGTGACCTATTGCCTGTCATGTGCTTGGAACAGCCACTATCAATGATCCAGACATTCTTGTTTTTCTTGAGCTGTTCCTGCATAAAGAAAATGATTAGTTACATTTGAAAACCCAAGCTTTACTTGTCTTGGGCTCACTAAGTATAATAGAAGGTAATGCAACAGTAATAGATCCTATGGTTATGCTAGAAGGATCTTAAGCTGTTGTTGATGGAGAAACTTCAGTCACTTGGTCTTTCTTAGACTTCCACACCACCTTTGGAGTCTTGGACTTGACCTTCAAAACCTCGGAAGCTTTTGGGACTTCAGAAGTTTTGATGACTGAACCTTCAGAAGATTCTATAGTCACTGCAACAGACTTCAGTGCTTCGGAAGAATTCCTTTCTTCCGAGACCAACTTCTCTTCCGAAGGTAATTTTCCATTTGCCTTCTTCTTTGATTTGTAGCTTCCGAAGGAAACAGACTTTCCTTCCGAAGCTTGAATCTTCTTGAAACTCTTTGAAGTATTTGTCTTAGTCATATGGACAGTACTTTTAGGATTGTATGGACAATCCTTAGCAATGTGAGAGGTACTTTCACAAATGACACACAACATTTTCTTCTTCACAAGAGTCTCCTTATGAGAGCAAGACTGTCTTTGGTCACATCCCTTCTCCACCCTCATCTTTGCAGATGCTGAGACAGTTCTTATGGGCTGTGAACTGTTCTTGGAGTTTGATGGTCCACGCTGTGCAGCAGTGGTACACAGCAGATCAGTCTTCTTCTTGGTACTAAGATGATTTGAACAAGAACCAGAACTCTTAGCTAAAGAGTTTTGGTTGATTTCTTTAGTCTTTACTACTTCAAACCCTGCAGAGATAAAAACTTGTTTCTACTTAGAGTCAAAAGTAGCCTTTATCTCTTGAGCCTTCTTTGCTTCTCTTTTGCTCTTCCTGATCAAGTTCTTTCTCATGGACTTGGTCATCACAGTAGTCTTCTTCTCCTTAGAAGGATAGTGGCCCTTCTGTTAGGACCTGGTATTTGAACGAAATACTGAATGATTAACGTGTAAACCAAACCAAATAGTGCGGAATCCTATTTGATTGGCGATCCAATCAGTGAGAACGCACGAAGAATCAATAAAGTATTGAATCAAACGTTAAGAATCGATTAGGAATCGATCTAATGCGTTCTATGAACTTGGAGAACGAACTAGGAGGCTTCTGGACGGCTAGGGTACGTCTGGAGTCGAAATAGAATGAATGCCTTTGTTTTTCCACGAATTGGGTTGTATTTATAGGTTAGTATTGTTCATTCGTGCGACTGGACCATAAGTATGGTTCAGTCGTGCGATTGAACCATACGGTTGATTCATCCGCACGACTGAGTGTTCAGTCGTGCGACTGAGCCAATCTTATGTTACAATCATACGACTGATCCAGTCTCCTGGTTCAGTCGTGCGACTGAGTCATTCGCATGAAGTTATTCATGCGTATGGTCCATTCGCATGGGCCATTCGCATGAGAACTTCATTTTGTTAAGTTTGAATGTATTAATTAATATAACATTATGTGTAACAATTCAAACAACCACAAACCTAATTAACCAATTCAACATCGACTTATTAATGAAATATTAAACATTATAAATCACAAACAATCAATATCATTTCATTAATCATTCCAAACATTACATCAGAATCAGATAAACAAGATCTATTACATTCATATCATGATCTAGGGACATACATGTATCAACAAACTCCCCCTTGGACCTAGATCTCTCTAATGTCTTGTTTTCTTCATTACCTCCTCATACTTCTTGTACTTATCCTCTTTTGTGACTCCTGCATGAATCTCAATGCAAAACAGAGTCTTATGACGTTCTGGAACTGGAGGGCTTGTACTATATCCTGCGTATCATAGAACAGTGGCCACTTGTATAGAGTGTAGACATCATTAGCTGACAAGTTGGTAAGCCACATTGGGTCAAATACCCTGATAGTATCCATTTGACCTCTTTGTTTAGGACTATGACCGCTTCTCCTGTCCTCCAATCGTAGTACCACCACTTAAAGTGTGGAGTGAATCCTGTGGCATTTCCCTTAGAGGGATTCTTGACATCGTGCGCGGAGGACTCCACTTCAACACTATCTTTGGCTTTCCAGTAATGGCATCAACTTCAGACCTTCTGATGTACCTTGTAGGCTGTTGGGGTCTGAAGTTAACCCACCTGGTGTGGTACTCCTTCCTTAGGGCAGCCTCAAACCAGCCTGACATCTTTCTCGGGTCAGCATACAACAGCTTCAGTTTGGCCAGCTGGTTGAGCTCAAAACCTGGTAGAGTCTTTAGATCATGTGGGAATCTAAAGTACTCTATGCCTTTCTCCCTCTTAACTGCATAGACGTTTAGGTCCTCAAAATATGCCCACGCTATAATCCTGCCCGACACCTTATGATGTTTCTTGACTCTGTAGAGTTTGGTGTAGGCGTCCTGTTTAGGTGCAGCGCGTTGGGCTCTAACTTCTTCAAAACAAGCAGCCCACTCAGCCTTTCGGATATCAACATCATATTTGAGGCTTGGGCCGTTCCCTCTGTCTTCTCTGACTCCTGCTCCATTTGTCTAACACCTCAAAAGTATCGCTAACAAGGGATTCACCCAGATTGGGGACCACATTTCCCTCATTGTCAGCATACTGAGGGTAGTGCTCTGCAGTGACATCTTCTATCTCTATTTCATCAACGTCGTTGAGCTCTTCGTCACTTGTAGAGTCGCACGTTGGAGCATCCTTTACAATCTCATCGGGATTTAGCTTGAAGATCTCTGCTAGTTGCTCGTTTGATAGATCGTGAATTATTTCCCCTTCTTCAGGGGTATAACTCACCGACCTCCTTACGATCCCTTGCAGATCAAGAATCATAGTTAGCTGAGTCTTGACCTGCTGAAGGGGAGCAACATCGAACTCATCCCTTTGGTAGTTTGGATCTGTTTGATTTAAACATGCAACACATCAACCATTAGTTAATAATCAAAACAGAAATGCATTAATCTTAATATAAACATCAAATACATAGGTTTAAATACATGATTCAAATACAAAAGTAATCAAATACATAGACATCTAATCATTACTTTTCTCTTGGATCACTGGATCATCGCTTGGTGGAGCAGAGGAGGAAGCTTGTTGGTCTTGTTTCTTCTTGGATCTCCTTTCCTGACCTTGAGCAGAGGCAGATGCAGCTGCATCCCCTCCTTCTTCATCATCATCCTCATTCCTCTCCTCTGTCCTCTCGTCCTCAATCCCCTCATCATCCTCAGTCTCATCTTCATCATCCTCATCATCATCCTCATCATCATCATCACCATCATCTCCGTCTCCCTCTTTAATCTTCAGGGGCTCCTCTTTAGATCCCTTTAGCTTTAGCATGATTGTCTTCTTAGCCTCCTCCAACTCCTCAATCCGTTTAGCAGATGTGACACTGTGCTCTTGGAGTTGGGCGATCTCGTGGCTCTGAGCAGCCATTTGTTGGGCCTGCTCCTCAATCAACCGAGCCTGCTCCGAGATCTGCTGAGACTGTGCAGCAGTAAGATCAGCCAGCTGGCGGATCTAAGCCGTCTTCTCCTCATCAGCAGCTAACAAGCGCATCACCATCCGGTTTAGCGTAGAAAGCTGTCCTCTACCCCAATTGGAGGTAGAGGTGATCCATATGTATGTGAGGGATGTGAAGAGGGTCCTGCTTGGTGGCTAGTGGTGGTGGTGGTGGCTGTAGTGAAGATGGGGTTGGGTCTGTGAGATAGTGGAGGTGATGTAGGAGTGAAAGATATGGTGGTGGTTGGCATATGTACTGTGGTGGGAGGTGTGGTGGTGGTAGTGGTGGCTGTGGTGGTGGATGGTGTGGCTGTAGAAGTGGTAGTGGTGGTGGTAGATGTAGTGGCTGTGGTGGTAACAAAGGTGAGTCGTCTCTTCTTCTTCTTCTGGCCGTGGGGCTGAGCCATCCTTTTCTTCCTCGACCCAGTCGAGGTGGATGCTCCCCCTAGAACACGGCTAGCTGACTCAGGGGCATAGCTGGGATCTGCAGTAGTCTCTCCCGAATCCCTGGGGCGTTCACCAACCGCCCGGAGTCCATACTCTGTGGGAACAACCTTGCTTCCCACAGTCCTCGTTAAGGGCTCCTCGTCAGACTCGTCTTCCTCCTCACAAGGAATAAAGTCCTGGTGGAATCCTGCTGACTCTGCTATGTCACCTGTTGGGGCAGATACTGGAGGTATAACATCTGAAGCTGTGCCCCTCGGTGGAATAGGCATATCATCTCCAGCATCCCCACTGTCATCATCATCCGAGTCATGAGTGGGTAGAGCAATCTGCTCCACATCAGAATCGCTATCGTCATGGCGCCACTTCCTCTTGGCTGGCACCACGTAATCCTCCCAGGCCAGATGCCCAAACAATCTCCTGACAGGGGGTTTCACCTGCTTCCCCCTGTATACTTCATCCTCCCCAATGTGGTGTCATCCATCACCTCGAGAACAACCGCATCATCCTTCTCCTTTGGCAGAGAGGGGAGCTTCTGATCTATGATCATCTGCATAAACCTCGGGTACATACAGAAGCCCTCCTTCCCTTTCCCCTCGATGTTCTCCACCAGGTAGGTGAAGATCATCTTGGAGAAGCTGAACGGGTGGTTCAGCACCAACGCAACATATGCGTTTGTATCTGGTCGGATAGCTCATCAAAACCTCCCTTCCTGGAAGCAATACACTTAAGCAGCACGTGCGCAAGATACTTAAACTGGGGACAGAGGTTACTCTTGTTGAGTACCCCAGCATTGATGTCCCCAGAGTACTTGGCTCTAAGAAAGCATCCTCTGACGTGAGGGGGTGTAATCTAGTCGGACAATCAGCGTCATCCCCCAACTGTAACACTATCCTTAGGTCCTCCTCTGTAACAGCTATAGCCTCTCCAAAGATGGTACTTCTGATGCAGTGAGGCTCAGAGGATCTATCAACTGTAGCGCCTTCCCAGAAGGCCTGCTGAATGACCGATAAGGAGTACAGGGAGTAGATATGGTGTGTGCAATCCTCGACCTCATTAGAAATGTGATGATGCCCGAGAAATCAGCAGCGTTTCTGGATGTCAAATCCAGATGAGCACATATATTGTGCTTTGCTCATAGTCCATCGACTCGCCATCTGTTACACAAACATAGTAAACGTTAGTATCATTGGCTAAGAAAGTCATGAAACACTTGGACTTGAAAAAAATCTTTCTGTCATGCGATTGAGGTTGTGCGACTGAGATCAGTCGTGCGACTGAACAGTGCGACTGGGGTTCAGTCGTGCGAATGACCCCATACGTACGACTGGGTTCATCCGTACGTAACCTCATGCGGTTACAACAGTCGTGCGACTGAACTCATACGCATGGTTCAGTCGTGCGGTTAAGCAGTTCGCACCTTCAGTCGTGCGACTGAAGTTCATCAACCTGTCCATTCGCATGATGTACTGACTGTTCAATTCAAATTCACTTTTTCACCAATTTTGAGTTTTAGACTTCGTTATCTGGTTCATTTGACTCGCAATACATTCTTATAACACCTAACATCTTTAATTTCTTTTGTTTGAGTCATTTGGTTAGGTTATTTTTGGTTAGGTTATTTAGTCACTTAAGTCTCGGTTCTTTTGCGGGTCTGATTTTCTAGATTTGGTGTCAATTTGAAAGTTATTGTGGTGTCTCTTCACCGCAAATTACCTGTAAAGTCGATGTATATGATCAGTAAGCAAGAAACAGGGGTTTATGAGATCAAATGAAATTTGGGCAGAGTGACTTTAAGTCGTGCGATTTAGGGTTAATTTGAGGGTGGTGAGTCTCTGCGACCGACTCTCCCTCTATTTATACTAACCCTAGATTCAATCGTGCGACTGAGCTCATACGCACCTTTCAGTCGTGCGAGTGGGACTCAGTCGTGCGATTGGTTCAGTCGCCCTTCTTCAGTCGTCCGACTGGATCTCAGTCGTGCGACTGACTCACTCGTTCGCCCTTAAGCATCCGACTGGGCCAATCGTATGGGCCATTCGGTTGGATGGTCCATACTCATGGTCCATTCGTACGAATGGCTCCCATTCGTATGATTAGTCCATACGTATGGTCCATTCGTGCGAATGGGTCATACTTATTAAATTTTCTGCCATTTTGAACATTTAACATTTAAACCTCTTTTAACTGTTGAAATTAACATTATGAGCATTTGATCATCTCAGACATGATCATTTTAACTTGAAAACTTTTGATCACCTCAGACGTGATCCTTTTAAGCATTTGTCACCTCAGACGTGACACTTTTAAACACATTGTCACCTCAGACGTGACCCTTTTACACTTTGAAAACACATGTGGTCATCTCAGACATGACCCTTTTAGTGAGTTGATCCCATACTGATTTTCATGATGTAGTCCGACAAACAAACAAACTAAAATGACTAAGTAAATTAGAAAACTAAACTAAAGTACAAAAATTAAACTTGTTTTTGATTTTTTGTGAGAGATAAATCCTAAGATAGACATCTACTGGATTTGGTTCCAGAATAGGCAGCTTCAACTTAGATTGACCACACCTGGACCAATTCAATTTTGGAATCATACAGGCAAGTCAAATCATTTGGGACTTGTTATCAAAACCTTTTGATGCTCAATTCTTGGTTTTCATCCAGAGTCGTTAGCAAATTTAGGAAATCATACTGGTACTATTAGATTCCCACATTGATTTGAACTTTCAAGAATTGCAGCCACAATGATTGTCAGTATATTTGTCCTCTTAAATCCATACACAGACTTTTGACACAAACTGGTGATAGTTTTAGGTTTAATTATTTCAACTAACATTTGTGGATCCCACACTTATATGGTAATCAACATTCCTCAGGAGCTTTTGAGCGGTCTACGGGTATTTTTACAAGAAGAGACTATTCTTAGAGCTTTCAAAGAGAAGCCAATCCTCAGGTCAGTGCCATCGCACAGCAGAGAGGCGGCAAACAACAATGAATTCTAGAATCTAGGTTATGCTTATCCTCAGGTCAGTGCCATCGCACAGCAGAGAGGCACACAACCTATCTTCTTGTTAGAGCAGCTTAATTTTATTTTGCACAAAATGCACCAACAACATAAGTCATTAGCTTGATAGCATTTGTCTTTCATTTTTTTCGTGCTTTGCTCTATTTATGGTCATCCGCACACATTTGTGGCGTTTACATGCTCATTACCCCTTATTGGAATATTGTTGATTGTGTTAACCAGTGATAAGATGGGAGCCCACAGTCAGTTGAACAACTTAGTTTGATCTTGAGATCACCAGTCAGGTCTAATCATCTATTGTGTTGAATCTACCGACATATCATTTGTGGTCTAGCAACCTCTAGGTCTACTTTCGTTGTGTTACCTTAGTAGTTACCAGTTTTTCTATCATCTTCCCTTTTATATTGCTTAGACTACACAGACTTATACTTTGAATTTTGCATCTTTTCTAAATTAAATTTTAAAGTCCCTCTTGATTTGTTCCTGTGTACTATCATTTTCCAAAGGGTTTGAATCGGTATCACAGATACGATCTACCTTATCAGCTATCCACTCCTTCTCCCTCGTTTTTTTTTAATGTTACTGGCTGACTTATTCTCCCCCTAAAATACTAAAATCATAACTGGTTTAATTATTTTAGGATTTTAATAAACAGCTAAATAACATGAGTTTAATTTAAACAGAAAATAAATTAAAAAAAGAAAATAAATAAAAAAAAGAAAAATTTAACTACAATGCATCGGACTACACATGATCATCTCAGGAATAACATCACTTTTCTTTTTAACGCCGTTGACCTCTAACAGATATAGAAAACGTGGTTTATCAAAGGCTTTTGTATAGAGGTCAGCGCGTTGAAAATCAGTATTAATTTTTACCACATCGATTAAGTTCTTTTCAAAACAGTCTCTTATAAAATGGTATTTAATACCGATGTGTTTGGTCTTTGGATGTTGTACCGGATTTTTAGTTACTGCAATTGCAGCAGAGTTATCAACAAAGATAGGAGTAGAAGAAAACTTTAAACCGTAATCCCGCATTTGCTGTTGAATCCAGATGATTTGTGAACAGCAACTTGCAGCAGCAACGTATTCAGCTTCACAGGTTGACAATGCAACCGAGGTCTGCTTCTTACACTGCCAGGTAACTAATCTCCTCCCAAAGAATTGACAACCTGCTGATGTAGACTTGTAGTTCATCTTGCAGCCCCCGTAATCCGAGTCACTATACGCCGTGAGCTCAAAGTCATCATCATGAGGATACCACAACCCAAGTGTGGGTGTACCCTTCAGATAACGAAATATCCTCTTGACCCCGATCAGATGGTTAACCTTAGGCTTAGCCTGATATCTAGAACATAAACATGTAGCATACATGATATCAGGTCTTGAGGCAGTGAGGTACATGAGGGATCCAATCATTCCTCGGTACATTGTGGCATCTACCAGATCTCCATTTTCGTCAGGTGCTATATCATGATTTGTAGCAAGTGGAGTCCCAGCAGCAGAAGCATTCTCCATGTCAAACCGACTGAGAATGTCTCCCACATACTTGGTCTGATGTAGAAATATCCCATTTGGTGTCTGATCCACCTGTAACCCGAGAAAGAATTTCATCTCCCCCATAGCACTCATCTCAAACTCTTTCTTCATAACTGCTTCAAACTCTTTGCATAATTCTTCGTTCTTTGAACCGAAGATTATGTCATCGACATAGATCTGTACGAGCAGTAGGTCTCCATCCTTTTCTTTGATGAACAGCGTGCAGTCAATGACTCCCCTGCGAAAGCCGTGTTTCACAAGATGAGTCGAGAGTTTCTCATACCAGGCTCTTGGAGCTTGATGAAGCCCGTATAAAGCCTTGTCGAGTTTGTAAACTCTGTCCCGATGATAAGGATCTTCAAATCCCTCGGGTTGACTGACATAGACTGTCTCTCTTATTTCCCCATGAAGGAATGCACTCTTCACATCTAATTGATAGACTTTAATCTTCATGTACGATGCATAGGCAAGGAAGATACGAATGGCTTCCATCCTTGCCACGGGTGCAAACACTTCATTGTAGTCAATCCCCTCGACTTGGCGAAATCCCTGAACCACCAGTCGAGCCTTGTTCCTGATAATGACCCCTTGGTCATCCTTCTTGCATTTCAAGACCCATTTGGTGCCAATGACCTTAGCACCTTTAGGTCTATCTACCAGAGTCCATACACCTAACTTCTTGAACTGAAGAAGTTCTTCTTGCATGGCACTCACCCACGCCTCATCGTTTAGTGCATCACTGACGTATTTTGGCTCAAACTGCGAGACAAAACACCGATAAGCACCATCATGAATGTATCCCTTTTCCATAACAGAGGCATAATCAGCTGAGTACAGCTGATTTCGGGTTTGTACTCCTGATCTGACATCCCCAATGACATTGTCTAAGGGATGATAGACGTTTAGACGTGATCCTGGAGTAGTAGGAACAGCTACCTCAGAGCCAAGATTATGAACATTTGGTTCTGCATCTGAGGTAGATGGAGTTTGAGGTTCCGAAGTCGAAGTAGCATCACTATTTGATGCTTGTGGACTTGCAGGGATTGGAACCTGTTCCTCCTGACTGTTCTGATCATCTTCTTCAGCTTCATCTTCTGAGGAGGAGTCACTGTCGTCGACTACTCCCCCTGACTGAGTAGATGATTCTCCCTGTGAGCTCGATGATGTTGAATCAAGAGATGGTGTGTTCAAGATATCATACATCATTCGAGTAGCTAACTCGTCATCCGAAGGAGAGATAGGGATGTTGAAGGACTTGAAGAATCCATCATAGTCGAAAAAGTAAGCGGGTCCTTTGCCAGTAGGTGGTGTGGTATATCTCTGAACATCAACATTACACCACACTTCTACTAGACCCGTTGAGTTGTTGTAAACTCTCTTGTTCGGTATGTTGTATCCTAGGAAGATTCCTTCATCAGCCTTCTCGCTGAATTTACCTTCTTGAGTCTTTTTCAGAAGTGTGCACGGCGCGCCAAATGGTTCGAGATACTCCAGATTTGGTTTACGTCTTTGTAGTAGCTCGTAACATGTCTTTCCGTGGCGCTTGACTATCAGAACTCGATTCAGTGTATAACATGCATTAGCCACTGCCTCATTCCAGAATTGGATAGGCAGTTTCGAGTCTGCCAGCATTGTTCGTGCTGTCTCTATCAAGCTTCTGTTCTTTCTCTCAGCAACAACATTCATCTGAGGCGTGTAGGCAGAAGTGAATTGATGCACAATTCCATTTTCCTTGCAGTAAGCCTCCATCCACTGATTCTTGAATTCAGTCCCGTTGTCTGAGCGTACTTGTCTCACTTTCAGCTTGTAGAGAGATCCAGTGTGGTTACTAACTCCTTGAATGACTCAAATGTTTCTGATTTGGACTTCAGAAACATCACCCAAGAGAATCTTCAGTAGTCATCAGTAACCACAAAACAGTACAAGTCGCCTGCAATGCTCTTTGTACTGACTGGACCAAACAGATCCATGTGAAGAAGTTCAAGAGGAAGTTCTATTGAATGAACTTTATTTTTCTTATGAGACTTCTTCGTCTGTTTGCCTTTCTTGCAAGCTACACAAAAATCAGGAAGCTGGAAATTCTTGACATTAACTCCTCTCACAAGATCCTTCTGAATCAAGTGATTCATCTTCCGCTGATTAATGTGTCCCATTCTCCTATGCCAGGAGATGGAGTCCTTCTCAGTGGCTTTTGATAGAAAGCACTGAACTTCATGATCCATTGTTGAAGCTGTTGAGAGATCCAAAACATAAAGGTCTTTATATCTTGAAGCTGTCATCAGAACTTGGTCCTCCGGAATCACGTAGTCTTTCTTTAGGACGTAACACTTCTTGTTGTCGAATATGACTTTAAATCCCTTATCACATATTTGAGAAACAGAAAGTAAGTTGTTTTGAAGTTGTTGAATGTAGTTCACCTTATCAAACTTAACTTTCTGATTCCTAACTTCTCCCTGAGCTGTGATATAGCCTCCCTTATTTCCAGCAAATGAAACATGCCCTCCTTTTATTTGCTTGACGTTTGATAAAAGAGCCCTGTTTCCTGTCATGTGCCTGGATGCTCTGCTGTCTACAATCCACGTGTTGGTTTCAGCACTATAGCGAACACCCTGCACATACAATGTAAAAGATTAGTTTAGGTTAGGAACCCAAGCCTTTACTGGCTTGGGTTTCCCAGAGGCATCACACATCATGAATTCAACCCATTGACCCTTAGAGGGTGAGGGTAGCTCAAGTTCCTTCTTGTCATCATTATCAGACACGCAGGATGACTTTTCTTTCCATAAGCCAGATTTGTGTAAGGCCTGTTTGTGATAAACAGTCGACTGGCTAACGGGTTGAACTTTAGGTTCACTAGTTCTTCTAGGTGGAGTTAAGGAACTCCTCTTAGAGGACCTAAGCTTTGAATCCTAAAGTTCAATCTTCTTCCTAGGTGTCCGATAGTTAGGACAAAAGGAAGCAATGTGTCCACACTCTCCACAGTTGTAGCATGATCTGCTATCAACTTTATGATTAAAATTTCTTTGTGGAGATGTGTGTGACACCCTAGTAACATCACTCAATTTGGGTTTTGACTCTGGTTCTTTTGATGTTTTCTCTTGTTTAACAAAATTAATTGTTTTAACATTTTTAACATCTTTTTCTTTTTGGTTAACTGGTTTTTGACATGAAACTTGTGAAAGATTAACATTAGTAGTCCTTTTAGGTTCTGATTTGACTTTGTTTGACCCGGACTTTATATTAACCTTTTCAAATTCTTCTTCCAGATTAACACAAGGCAATTTACCCTTTGCCTTTTAAGTGGCCTCCTTTTGTTTTGTTCGAGATTCAATTGATGAACATGAGGAATCTGGATCACTAACAAGAGGAGTAGACACCACATGATCCTTGATGGGGTTATTATTTATTGGTCTACTCTTAGTGTTCATCAAGGTCTCAGGTGGTGGTGGAACCACTTTATAACCCAAACCCTCCTCGTTGTTTCTTTCTCTCACTAAGTGTTGGACAATGTGTGATGAACTTGTCCAACTGTGCAGTTTTTGCTTTAAAGAGTTTACTTCTACTTCTAAAACTGCCTTTTGCTTCTTAGTGTCTTCTAGGGAGTTAAGATAATACCTAATGTCATTATCTTGGTTAAATGCAACTACTTTAGTTTCCCTAATCTATTTAGTCAAAAGGTCTATCTTTTCTTTGTAACTATGCTCATTTTGTTTTAACACTATGATCTAATAACCTAGCAAATTTCTCATCTATGCTATCTCTAAAAGTATCACAATCAGAACAAGCATGATTTTTAAACAGTTGGTTAGTGGTACTTACCTGAGGAGGTTCAGAAGAGTTAGCCATCAACGCAGCATCAGATGTCTCTGGTTCCGGTGATTCTTTCTTTGCTGTGGACGTTCCTTCTTCAGGCTTGTAGCTGACCTCAGTTGCAGTTGTTTCTTCACTATTTGACATCGCTATCTCAACTGCAATATCTCCTTCACTCGCGGAATCATCGTCTAAGTCTTCTACGCTTGCGATGTTTGATTCCCCTGGAGAGACAAAACGAAAGCTCCAGTACTGTCCTTCATCCTCATGAGCAGTCAAGGCTTTTGGATCCTTGCTTGATGAAGTAGAACTGCTAGCTTGCTTGTCTTGACGAGTGAAGGACGAGAATGGGTTCCCGTTCCCAGTCTTCTTTGGCTTCACACATTCTCTCTTGAAGTGCCCCTTCTCTCCACAGTTGAAGCAGGTCACTTTGCTCTTGTCAAAGCCAAATGTGGTATCCTTAGTAGTAACCAAATTCTGTCCGGTCTTTTTCAAAAACTTCTTCGCCCTCCGGATAACACTTGCTAAGGCCCACATAATGTCCATCCTCTCAAGCTCCATTTCATCTACTTGCTCGTAGTCCTCATTTGCCAGATGGCAGTTTCCAATCATCCTAGCAACAAGTCCATCATAGGAATGAACCACTGTTGCCAAGAGATCCATGTGCTCTCGAGCTACTTCCACAGTCACATTACCGAGGTTCTAGGTCTTCAGTCTAGTAGTATTTGCTTCAGATCCAATGTAATGGGTACAAGAAGACCCTGACGTGTCTGATCCTGAAGAAGAAGCTTGTGAAGGACCCGATGAGCTAGACACAAATGCAGTCTGGAGAGGTGCTCCAGATGTCTTAGCTTGAGGAGTGGCATTGTACAAAGCTGGATTCTGAGTATATGAAGACTTCTGAGCTCTGTACTTCATCCTAAGTGCTTCTTCTTGCAGCTTTAGAATGAAGTCATTAATATCCAACTTTGCCAGCATCTCATTCTGTCTCAGATTTGACACAAAAGAATCCCACTTTTCTGGCAATCCGTCTGCAAAATTAGTCACTTTTTCTTCCATGGTAGTAGCAACCCCATGTGTATGCAGTTCACTCATCAGATGGTAGAATCTATCTATAACATCGTCCAAACTCTCGTTTCCCATCGATGAGAAGTTGTCAAATTCTTTCTTTAGCTCCTTAGTCTTAATTGCCTTCAGTGAAGCATTCCCGTCATATCTCTTTTCCAGCTCATCCCATAGTTTCTTGGCCTGCTTATTCTCTGAGTACTGGTAGAAAATATCTTTAGAAATAGACTGTGTGATCAATGCATAGACTCTCTTCTCTGCATTATACTTAACTTTCTGCGCGTCAGTCATCCCTCCTAAAGTAAGCTTTACTCCATCGGCTCCAACCGGCATACTGTACCCAATCTCGATAGCTTCCCACAAATTTGGATCCACTCCATTGAGGTAGATCTCAAAACGTTGTTTCCAGTGGGGAAACTCATCTAACGTTAGGAGCTTTGGTGGTTTATTATGATTTCCCACCTCACTCTCAAGCAACAGAAGGTTCTGGATCCTTGAGTCCTTCCCGGCAGTAAACGCTGACATCTGATCTTCCATGTCGAATAACTTTAAGTCTACTAAACAAACTGTCAACTGGTGCGACTGGAGGATGCGAATGGACTATCCGTGCGAATGAACTATGCGACTGGTTCAATCGTGCGGCTGAACTAAGCGATTGGTTCAGTCGTGCGAATGAAGCTGATGCGTATGAACACTACGAACGAATGGTTCAGTCGTACGAATGGCGATGCGACTAGGTCCAATCGTGCGTCTGGACAATGCAAATGAAGTCCAGTTGTGCGAGTGGCTCACTCGTGCGACTGAAGCTGCTGTTTTGCGAAAATTTCTAGGTTAAACGTGTTTTAGCCGTAAAAATTCGAAATTTCGCCAACCCTAATCGCCTAAGGCCGTAGAAACCGAAACTTGATGAGCAGGGGACGTCCAAGATCACTTTTGACACAAAAGATTGCGTTTTTAGTGTAAAAACACAAACTTTTTATCAATCTTGATTGAATCACACGTAATCAAGAGCCAAAGCTCTGATACCACTTGTTAGGACCTGGTATTTGAACGAAATACCGAATGATTAACGTGTAAACCAAACCAAATAGTGCGGAATCCTATTTGATTGGCGATCCAATCAGTGAGAATGCACGAAGAATCAATAAAGTATTGAATCAAACGTTAAGAATCGATTAGGAATCGATCTAATGCATTCTATGAACTTGGAGAATGAACTAGGAGGCTTCTGGACGGCTAGGGTACGTCTGGAGTCGAAATAGAATGAATGCCTTCGTTTTTCCACGAATTGGGTTGTATTTATAGGTTAGTATTGTTCATTCGTGCGACTGGACCATAAGTATGGTTCAGTCGTGCGATTGAACCATACGGTTGATTCATCCGCACGACTGAGTGTTCAGTCGTGCGACTGAGCCAGTCTTATGTTACAATCATACGACTGATCCAGTCTCCTGGTTCAGTCGTGCGACTGAGTCATTCGCATGAAGTTATTCATGCGTGTGGTCCGTTCGCATGGGCCATTCACATGAGAACTTCATTTTGCTAAGTTTGAATGTATTAATTAATATAACATTATGTGTAACAATTCAAATAACCACAAACCTAATTAACCAATTCAACATCGACTTATTAATGAAATATTAAACATTATAAATCGCAAACAATCAATATCATTTCATTAATCATTCCAAACATTACATCATAATCAGATAAACAAGATCTATTACATTCATATCATGATCTAGGGACATACATATATCAACACCTTCTTAGAATCCTCCTCTTCACTCTTCTCAGAGGAATTCTTCACTATCTCTTCTTCATCCTCTTCACTTATAGGATCTATGAGAGGAAGCTCATCTTCACAAGTTTCACACCTAGGAGATCTTACAGACAAGATTGTGTGTGGAGGAGCTATCTCATTGGATCCTAGTCCCTGTCTATATTGATAACACACCTTGTTGTGCAGGGATGAGGATATCATGTTCTTGAAGGTCTCTTCTTCAAGAACACTCTTTTCTGCCCTGGCTTTGCTGATCACAAGCTCAGCCTGGCACTCAGTCAGCTTGGTTATGAGATCTTTGATTTGAGTCCTAAAATCTGTATGTTTATGTTTTAGAACTGAAATGGTTTTCTCTAAGTCCTCTATCTTTAGTTTATAATCATTTTCAGACTTTCTAAAATCAGATTTTAAAATATTTAAGGACTCAAGATCAGATCTCATTTCTAAGTTATAGGACCTGTATCTGTTAACTTTAGCAATGCATTCAGGAGTACAGAGATGTTCCAATACCTTGGCTTCATCATGATCTGCCATTAGTGCTTGGTTTGGAGAAGCATCTTCCACGTGAAAGCTCCAGTCAAAGCCTCTTTCTTCAACAGCAACAGCAGCTTGTTGCTTTGGCTTCTCATTCTGAGGGGCTTTGTCAGTGTAGTTTGGTCTGGTTTGTGCTTGGCCACCATTTGTTTTAAGTGCCTTACACTCTCTAGAAAAGTGGCCCATCAAGTTACAGTTGTAACACTTGACTTTGCTTTTATCCAAGCCAAACTTTCCACTGGTTGCATTGCTTGGAAACCTCCTTCCAGTTCTCTTGTAGAACTTCTTGGCTCTATGAGTGAGAAGAGCCATCTGCTGGACTATTTCCATATATTCCAGATCATCTGGATGGATACAATCCAGGTCTTCAAGAGTGAAAAGAGAGTTGCCACAACTTTCATCAGAAGACACGAAGGCTTGAGAAGAGCTTGTCTCTTGGAATGGGCTTCCTTGAGTGTAGTTCTCCCTGGGTGTCTCTGGGAAGGTGATGAAAGGACCCTTTGGTGAGTTGTCAGGGTAGCATATGAGATGATGTTGGGGTTCTATGCTATGCCTTTCAACCACATGTAAGGCTAAACCCAATTGATTGTTGGAGTTGCCAGATGAACCTTGCATGTTCATCTCCATTTGGTAGCCACTGAGAATCCCATATAACTCTGTCAGAGTAAGAGTTTTGAGATTTTCAGTCCTCTTGATCACCACACAATAGTGTGTCCATTGCCTAGAAAGTGAGGACATGAACTTCCTTACAATGTCTCTGTTTTCAAGAGGAACTCCTCCATCCACAAGGGTATCCACTATCTCAACATACCTAAAGTATTGCTGAGTCATGGTTTCACCAGTTTTGAAGGTGAAGTTTTCAAACTGCTGCTTCAGGAGATCCTTCTTGTTCTCCTTGGCTTCAGAGGAGCCTTCATACATCAGTTTTAGTGCATCCCACAGCTGTTTAGCTGTTTCACACTTCTTGAAACCTCTGTACATAGAGTTTGGAAGTGCAGTTTGAAGAGCAGTCATGGCTTTTCTATCAATCTCTACTCTCTTCCTATCTTCATCAGAGTAGTTAGCCACATCTTTGGGGATCATACCAGCACCAGTAGTAGAAGGAGTGCTATGTATGAAAGGTCCATTTTCAACAGACTCCCACATTCTTGAGTCTAGAGACCTGATGAAACCTTCCATTCTCATACACCATGTATCAAAGTCATCAAGAGTGATCAGTGGGGACTTGTTCATGGTTCCAGTTTTCATATCAGTCTCTGAAATGGATGCCATTTGAAAGTTTAGTATTTGTGTGTGTGAGGGAACTTAAGATGGTGAGATCTTATATCAAGAGCCTGAAAAGCTCTGATACCAATTGCAGGACCGGTGAAGGGTGGTCAATTACAACACAACAACACAAAGAGGAGATTAACCAAACTTAATCAAACAGTAAACTGGATTAACCATAATAATGATACTAAGAACACAAGTAACAAGTAAGAGACAGAACAAGAGATTGGGTTTCAAGGATGCAGTATATTGCTTTCTCAAGTTCTATTACAAGTGTTACAAAGCATAAAGAAAGATACTAGAACATGGAATACTTATACTACAACCTACAACCGGCTATACTTTGAAAGCCAGTTGGATACAATTGACTAGACATAAACAAAATCAATTGTAGAATGAAAGGCATGTCTGCCTTTTGATTTGTGACAATGACATGCCATAGCTCACATCCTAATATATTGCAAAAAGGATAAAAGTACATAAAGTAGAAAGCATGAACTCAAGACCTCAATGTACAGTTACAAAAAGCATGGACCTTTCACCAAGTCATGTAAGTTGGTGACTTTACAGAGTTGCAGCGGAAAGGTGGTCCAGCTTTATGGTAAAGTACATCGGATAAAGGCATATCTCTAAAAGTCTTCGGAAGAAATCTGTCTTCACTATTTGGCTTCGGAAGACTTTGTCTCTGAAGCTTCGGAAGACTTCACTTTTGGCTTTGGAAGATATTGGTCTTGGCTTCGGAAGATTTTACACTTAGAATATTTCTAGTGCATGGTGTAAAACTTCCGAAGCAATTCTACTTCAGTTCTTTAGTGCATTGCTTGCAGAGAGACTTTGGATGTTTTGGTTTGCATCAGGAATCCTTACAATATATATATATATATATATATATATATATATATATATATATATATATATATATATATTATATATATATATATATATATATATATATATATATATATATATATATCTCTATATCTCTATATGTATATATCTATATCTATATATGTCTATATATATGTGTATATCTATATATGTGTATATATATATATATGTATATATATGTGTATGTGTGTGTGTGTGTCTGTGTGTGTGTGTATATATATATGTGTATATATATAGATGTGTATATTATATATATATATCTATATATATCTATATATCTCTATCTATATATATCTCCTCTCTATATCTATCTATATATATCATATATATATATATATATATATATATATATATACATATATATAGGACGTCGTGGCATTAGGTGGGGGAGAATGTCACGACCCGCCAAAACGCAGATCGCAACACCCAAATTTTTATGGATTAGGGGCACTTATGAGGCATACAAGGCTGCCCGGAACACTCCGGAACAGCCCACACAATTCTGCAGCAACGTTGTAGCTTTGGAAGACTCTAGAACGTCCCACGACGTGCTAGAAACCGAGCATAAGAGGCTGCTACAAAGGAGTAAGATGTGCAGCCCTTAAATATCCCGGAACTCTCTAGAAAACACTACAAAAATCAGCCATGGAGCACTCTTGAATGACCATGGAGCATCTAGAGAAATCCATGTAAAAATCTAGTCTTAGATATTGTGTAAGGATATGTCTAGATATAGAACAATCTAGAATGATTGTAACTAGTATAAATAGGTGGGTGGTGCATCATTTGCACACACCTAAGTTCCTTGTAACTTCAAACCATTGTACTTGTGTTCTTGTAATACAAGCTTCTTACTTGTGTTGTAAACATACATCACAAGCATCTTACTTGCGCACTACAAAATCTAACGTTCCCTTACAAAGACTTCCGCTGCGTAAACCATCCACCCAATATCGAGAAGGCTGACTTAGAACGAATCTAAGTGCCGCACGTGAGCTGATCGAATCAGTCCGTGATATATATATATATATATATATATATATATATATATATATATATATATATATATATATATATATATATATATATATATATATATATATATATATATATATATATATATATATATTGTTAGGACCTGGTATTTGAACGAAATACCGAGTGATTGCGTGTTAAACCAACTCAAATAGTGCGGAATCCTATTTGATTGGCGATCCAATCAGTGAGAACACACGATGAATCAATCAAGAATTGATTTCAACGTCAGAAATCGATTAGGAACCGATCTGATGTGTTCTATGAACTTGGAGAATGATTTGGGAGGCTTCTGGACGGCTAGGGTACGTCTGGAGTCGTAATGGGATGAATGCTAACGTTTTCCCACGAATTGGGTCTATTTATAGGTTAGTATTGTTCAATCGTGCGACTGGGCCATAAGTATGGTTCAGTCGTGCGATTGAACCATGCGGTTGATTCATCCGCACGACTGAGTGTTCAGTCGTGCGATTGAGTCAATCTTATGTGTCAATCATACGACTGATCCAGTCTCCTGGTTCAGTCGTGCGATTGAGTCAATCGTATGAAGTTATTCATGCGTGTGGTCCATTCGCATGGGCCATCCGCATGAGAACTTCATTAAGTTAAGTTTGAATGTTCTATTTAATATAACTTAATGTGCACTCATTCAAACATTCATAAACCCAATCAATTCAATCACAACTCATTAATGAAATATTAAACATCACAAGTAACAACCAATTCATATCATTTCATTAATCAATTACAATTACATCAAAAACAGACAGACAAGTTCATTACATTACAAATCCTGATCTAGGGACATACATGTATCAACAAACTCCCCCTTGGACCTAGATCTATCTATTCTCTTGTCTTCTGCATAACCTCCTTATATCTCTTGTACTTCTCCTCTTTAGTGACTCCTGCGTGTATCTCAAAATCAAAGCAGAGTCTTATGACGTTTTGGAATTGGAGGGCTTGTACAATATCTTGCGTGTCATAGAACAGTGGCCACTTATATAATGTGTAGACATCATTAGCAGATAAGTTGGTTAGCCACATTGGGTCGAATACCCTGATAGTATCCATTTGGCCCTCTCTGTTCAGAACTATGACCGCTTCAGCTGTTCTCCAATCGTAGTACCACCATTTGAAGTGGGGAGTGAAGTCCTGTGGCATTTCCCTTAGAGGGATTCTTGACATAGTGCGCGGAGGACTCCACTTCAGCACTATCTTTGGCTTTCCAGTCCTGGGATCAACTTCAGACCGTCTGATATACCTCGTAGGTTGTTGAGGTTTGAAGTTGACCCACCTGGTGTGGTACTCTTTCCTCAGGGCAGCCTCAAACCAGCCTGACATCTTCCTCGGGTCAGCATACAGCAGCTTAAGTTTAGCCAGCTGGTTGAGCTCAAAACCAGGTAGAGACTTCAGATCATGTGGGAACCTGAAGTACTCTATGCCCTGCTCCCTCTTAACAGCATACGCGTTAAGGTCTCCAAAATATGCCCAAGAGATAATCCTGCCCGACACCTTATGGTGTTTCTTGACTTTGTAGAGCTTTGTGTAGGCATCTCTCTTTGGTGCAGCCTGCTGGGCTCGTACTTCCTCAAAACAGGCAGCCCATTCAGCCTTGCGAATATCAACATCTGCATTGGAGGCTTGGGCTGTTTCTGCAGTCTTTTCTGCTTCTTGCTCCATCTTATTGAGTACCTCGAAAGTATCACTGACTAGGGATTCACCCAAATTGGGGACCACATTTCCCTCCGCGTCAGCGTACTGAGGATACTCTTCTGCAGTGATGTCTTCTATCTCAACCTCATCAATGTCGTTCAGTTCCTCATCACTGGTTGAGTCCACTGTTGGAGCATCCTTCACGATTTCATCGGGATTGAGTTTGAACATTTCAGCTATTTGCTCATCGGACAGGTCATGAATTATCTCCCCTTCTTCAGGGGTATAACTCACAGACCGTCTTACTATCCCTTGTAGGTCAAGAATCATAGTTAACTGAGTCTTGACCATTTGAAGGGGAGTAAAGTCAAACTCATCCCTCTGAAAGTTTGGATCTGTTTGATATAAACATTCAACACATAAATCATTAGTAATTAATCAAACAGACATACATTCACTTAACTTAATATATATAAACATTTAATACATTTGTTTTTCATTACATGATTCAAGTACAAAGTAAATAAACAAATAAAACATCTAATCAGTACTTTGATCCTGAATCTGTGGTGTGTCGCTCGGAGGAGCAGAAGTAGTGGATGACTGGTCTTGTCGACGTTTGGATCTGCGCTCCTGACCTGAGGCAGAGGCCGATGCAGCCGCATCCCCTCCGTCTGCCTCGTCATCATCGTCATGTCCTTCTGTCCTCTCCTCTTCTGTCTCCTCATCATCATCATCTCCCTCATCATCATCCTCATCTTCATCATCATCATCTCCGTCGTCTCCGTCACCCTCCTTTAGCTTCAGGGGCTCATCCTTCGACCCCTTCAGCCTCAGCATGATCGTCTTATTGGTCGACTCCAACTCCTCAATACGTTTGGCGGACTGAGCCTGAGTATCTTGGAGTTGGGCCACCTCAACTCTCTGCTGGTCTATGACCCGAGCTTGCTCTGCCAATTGCTGAGATTGGGCAGCAGCCAAGTCGGTCAGTCTGCGGATCTGGGCCGCCTTCTCCTCGTCGGCAGCCAGCAGACGCATAACCATTCGGTTAAGCGCTGAGAGCTGCTCCTCTACCCCAATGTGAGGTAGAGTGAATCCATGTACCTGTGAGGGCTGGGCTGATGGTCCAGCCTGATGTGTGGTGGTGGTGGCAGTGGCTGTGGTGAATATGGGTCGGTGGGTCGATGGTGGTGAAGTGGGGGTGAATGGTCTAGTGATGGATGGGATAGATATAGTGGTGGTGGGTAAGGTGGTGGATGTGGTGGTAGGAGTAGTGGCTGTGGTGGCTGTGGTGATGGATGGTATGTCGGTGGTGGTGGTAGTGGTGGCTGTGGTGGTAGAAGTGGAAGTCACGAAGGTCAACCGACGCTTCTTCTTCTTCAGCCCATGTGGTTGAGCCATCCGCTTCCTCCTGGTCCCGGAGGAAGTGGATGCTCCCCCTGCAACTCTGCTACCTGACCCCGGAACGTAGTTGGGGTCAGTATCTCTCTCCGAGGAGTCCCTTGGTTGCTCACCGACCACCTTTAGCCCGTGGTCTGTGGGAACGACTTTGCTTCCCACAGTCCTGGTGAGGGGCTCCTCGTCTGACTCCTCCTCCTCCATGTCACCAGCGACAAACTCCTGATGGAAGCCGGCCATCTCTGCGACCTCTCCGGCAGTGGCTGACCCCGGGGGAATAATCTCTGTATCTGTGCCTCTAGATGGGGCAGGCATGTCATCCCCGGCATCACCACTATCATCATCATCAGAGTCTGACTCTGGTATAGCAATGTGCTCCACGTCTGAGTCACTGTCCTCGTGGCGCCACTTCCTCTTCGCTGGCGCCACGTAATCAACCCGGGCCAGATGCCCAAACAGCCTCCTGACAGGGGGCTTCACCTGCTTCCCCCTGTAGACCTTCATCCTGCCGAGAGTCGTGTCGTCCATGACCTCGAGGATAACAGCATCCTCCTTCTCCTTCGGTAGGGAAGGAAGCTTCTGATCAATGATCATCTGTAAGAATCTAGGGTACATACAGAAGCCTTCCTTCCCCTTACCCTCGAGGTTCTCCACTAAGTAACTGAAAATCATCCTCGAGAAGCTGAACGGATGGTTCAGCACCAACGCTGCGTAAGCGTTCTGGATCTGGTCCGAGAGCTCATCAAAACCACCCTTCCGTGATGCTATACACTTCAGCAGCACGTGTGCCAAGTACTTAAACTGGGGACAGAGGTTACTCTTGTTGAGTACCCCTGCATTAATGTCCCCAGAGTACTTGGCTCTCATGAAGCATCCACGGACAGTAAGGGGGTGTAGACGTGTGGGACACTCAGCATCGTCCCCAAACTGAAGTACTATCCTCAGATCCTCCTCAGAAATGGTGATAGCCTCACCGAAGATCGAGCTCCTGATGCAGTGTGGCTCGGTGGATCGGTCGACTGATGCCCCAGCCCAAAAGGCCTGCTGCACTGATCTGTACGGTGTGCAGGGAGTAGATATAGCATACGCGATCCTGGATCTCTGAAGGAAAGTAATAATGCCAGCAAAGTCGGCTGCATTCCTGGAAGTCAAGTCCAGGTGAGCACAAATGTTGTGCTTAGTGCTCATATTCCAATTACCCGCCATCTGTAACACATAATAACATAGACGTTAGTTTCATTGGCTAAGAGTATAAAGCAACACTTAAACTTTAAATAAACATTATCTGTCATGCGATTGGGGATGTACGACTGAAGACAGTCGTGCGACTGAATCATGCGATTGAGGTTCAGACGTGCGATTGACCTCATACGCACGACTGAGTGTGCGACTGGACTCATGCGCATGAACTCTTGTGCGGTTACACTAGTCGTGCGACTGAGTCTCATTCGCATGGTTCAGTCGTGCGATTAAGTGATTCGCACCCTTCAGTCGTGCGACTGAAGTTCATCCAGACGACCAGTCGTCTGTCTCATTTGTTCAGTCGTCCCAAGATCAAATCTACGCAGAATACGTTTTAACATTCAATTAACCGGTTCTTTAGTGTCGCCTATACTTCCCTAATAACCTATTTTAACCAATTTTAACATATTACTTAGTTTTAATAGGTTATTAGGGTTTGACATTTGCGGTTCACTCTTCACAGTCGTGTTCATTCAATTAGGGTTTGATTCTTTATGATTTCGATGAAATAAGACTTCAATATACCTGTAAGATGATGAACGACTGTTAGTATCACAGAATCAACAAGTAAAATCAAGTAGAGAAAATTTGGGCAGAGTAACGGTACTATATGCGATTTAGGGGAATTTTGCGAATGAGAAGTCTCTGCGACCGACTCCCCTCTATTTATATCCACTCAAGTTCCAATCGTGCGACTGAGTTCATTCGCACCTTTCAGTCGTGCGAGTGGGACTCAGTCGTGCGATTGGGTCAGTCGCCCTTCTCCAGTCGTCCGACTGAAGTTCAGTCGTGCGACTGACTCACTCGTTCGCATTTAAGCATCCGATTGGACTAATCGTATGTTCCATTCGTGCGAATGGACTTCATTCGTATGGTTAGACCATACGTATGGTCCATTCGTGCGAATGGGTCATACTTAGTTAATTTTTCTGCTATTTTCCCAATTTACCTTTAACTCTTTTATATTAGTTTAATTAACGTTATGAACTGTTGATCATCTCAGACATGATCGTTTTAATCTAGAAAACACATTGATCACCTCAGACGTGATCCTTTTAACCACTTTGGTCACCTCAGACGTGACCCTTTTAAAAAATACTTTGTCACCTCAGACGTGACTGATATAACTTTTCAAAGAACATATGGTCATCTCAGACATGACCCTTTTAGTGAGTTTATTCCTTCTGATTTTCCTGATGTAGTCCGACACTGACTCAAGTTAAAACTTAAAACAAACGAACTAATTTAAGAAGTTAAACTAATTACATAATCAGACATATTTTTGGCTTTTTGTGAGAGATAAATCCAGAGATTGATATCTACGGGATTTGGATCGGGAGTAGATAGCTTCAACTTAGGTTGATCACATCTGGACCAATTCAATTTTTGGAATCATACAGGCAATTCAAATCATTTGAGACTTGTTATAAAACCTTTTGATGCTCAAGTTCTCGGTGTTCATCCAGAGTCGTTAGCAACATAAGGAAATCATACTGAAACTCTTAGGTTTTCACATTGATTTGGACCTTTGAGAAAGTAGCCACAATGATTGTCAGTATGTTTGTCCACTTAAATCCATACACAGACTTTTGACACAGACTGGTGACTTATTTAGGTGTAATTATTTCAACTAACACTTGTGGATCCCACACTTATATGGTAATCAACATCCCTCAGGAGCTTTTGAGCGGTCTACGGGTATTATTACAAGAAGAGACTATTCTTAGAGCTTTCAAAGAGAAGCCTGTCCTCAGGTCAGTGCCATCGCACAGCAGAGAGGCGGCAAACAACAATGAATTCTAGAATATCTAGGTTATGCTTATCCTCAGGTCAGTGCCATCGCACAGCAGAGAGGCACATAACCTATCTCCTTGTTAGAGCAGCTTATTTTATTTTGCACAAAATGCACCAACAACATAAGTCATTAGCTTTATTGCATTTGTCTTTCATTTTTTCTTTGCTTTGCTCTAGTTATGGTCATCCGCACACATTTGTGGCGTTTAATTGCTCATTACCCCTTATTGGAATATTGTTGATTGTGTTAACCAGTGATAAGATGGACGCCCACAGTCAGTTGAACACTTTAGTTTTATCTTGAAATCACCAATCAGGTCTAGTTGTCTATTGTGTTGAATCTACCAACATATCATATATGGTCTAGCAGCCTCTAAGTCTACTTTCTTTGTGTCACCTTAGGAGTTGCCAGTTTTCTATCATCTTTCCTTTTAGTATTGCTTAGACTACACAGATTTATTACTTTGAACTTTTGCATATTACTAAAACTTAAATTTTAAAGTCCCTCTTGATTTGTTCCTGTGTACTATCATTTTCCAAAGGTATTGAATCGGTACCTTATTTCAGCTTGCTACTCCTTCTCCCTCATTTTTTTTTTTTTTTTTTTTTTTTTTTTTTTTAATGTTATCTTGCTGACATATTCTCCCCCTAAAATACTAAAATCATTTCTGGTTTAATTATTTTAGGATTTTAATAAACAGCAAGAGAACATGAGTTTAAATAAAATAAACATCAAATAAACAAATCAAAATAAATAAAAAATAAAATTTAAGTACACGACATCGGACTACACATTTTCATCATCAGGAATTACCTCACTTTTCTTTTTAACACCGTTGACCTCTAATAAATATTGAAAACGTGGTTTATCAAAAGCTTTAGTATAGAGGTCAGCGCGTTGAAAATCAGTATTAATTTTAACCACATCAATTAAGTTCTTTTCAAAACAATCCCTTATGAAATGGTATTTAATACCGATGTGTTTGGTCTTAGGATGTTGGACCGGATTTTTAGTTACTGCAATTGCAGCAGAGTTATCAACAAAAATAGGAGTAGATGAGAATTTTAAACCGTAGTCCCGCATTTGCTGTTGAATCCAGATGATTTGAGAACAGCAACTTGCAGCAGCAACATATTCGGCTTCACAGGTTGACAAGGCAACCGATGTCTGCTTCTTACACTGCCAGGTAACTAATCTTCTCCCAAAGAATTGACACCCTGCTGATGTAGACTTGTAGTTCATCTTGCAGCCCCGTAATCCGAGTCACTATACGCGGTAAGCTCAAAGTCATCATCATGAGGGTACCACAGTCCAAGTGTAGGTGTACCCTTCAGATAACGAAAGATCCTCTTGACCCCAATCAGATGGTTGACCTTTGGTTTAGCCTGATATCTTGAGCATAGACATGTAGCATACATAATATCAGGTCTTGAGGCAGTGAGATACATGAGAGATCCGATCATTCCTCGGTACATGGTGGCATCTACTAGATCTCCATTATCATCCGGTGCTATATCATGATTAGTAGCAAGTGGAGTCCCAGCAGCAGAAGCATTCTCCATGTCAAAGCGACTGAGAATGTCTCCTACATACTTGGTCTGATGTAGAAAGATCCCATTAGGTGTTTGATCCACCTGTAACCCGAGAAAGAACTTCATCTCCCCCATGGCACTCATCTCAAATTCTTTCTTCATTACTGCTTCAAACTCTTTACATAACTCTTCGTTCTTTGACCCGAAGATTATGTCATCAACGTATATCTGTACAAGCAGTAGGTCGCCATCCTTTTCCTTAATAAACAGTGTACAGTCAATTACTCCCCTGCGAAAGCCGTGTTTCACAAGATGAGTTGAGAGTTTCTCATACCAAGCTCGAGGAGCTTGATGAAGCCCATATAAAGCTTTGTCAAGCTTGTAGACTCTATCCCGATGATAGGGATCTTCAAAACCCTCTGGTTGACTCACGTAGACTGTTTCTCTGATTTCCCCATGAAGGAATGCACTCTTTACATCTAATTGGTAGACTTTGATCTTCATGTACGATGCATAGGCAAGGAAGATACGAATCGCTTCCATCCTTGCCACGGGTGCAAACACCTCATTGTAGTCAATTCCCTCGACTTGGCGAAAACCTTGAACCACCAGTCGAGCTTTGTTCCTGATAATGACCCCTTGGTCATCCTTCTTGCATTTTAGTACCCATTTAGTGCCAATGACTTTAGCACCTTTAGGTTTATCAACTAGTGTCCATACACCTAACTTCTTAAACTGCAGAAGTTCTTCTTGCATGGCACTCACCCACGCCTCATCATTGAGTGCTTCACTGACATATTTTGGCTCAACCTGCGAGACAAAACATCGATAGGCACCATCATGAATGTAACCTTTCTCCATAACCGAGGCGTAATCAGCTGAGTACAACTGATTTCGGGTTTGTACTCCTGATCTGACATCTCCAATGACATTGTCAAGGGGATGATAAACATTTAGTCGTGATCCTGGAGTAGTAGGAACAGCTACCTCAGAGCCAAGATTATGAACATTTGGTTCTGCATCTGAGGTAGTTGGAGTTTGAGGTTCTGAAGTCGAAGGTGCATCACTCGTAGATGCTTGTGGACTTGCTGGTACTGGAACCTGTTCCTCCTGACTGTTCTGGTCATCTTCTTCAGCTTCATCTTCAGAGGAGGAGTCACTGTCGTTGACTACTCCCCCTGACTGAGTAGATGATTCTCCCTGTGTGCTAGATGGTGTATTCAGAATATCATACATCATCCTAGTAGCTAGCTCATCATCCGAGGGAGAGAGAGGTATGTTGAAGGATTTGAAGAATCCATCATAATCGAAGAAGTAGGCGGGTCCTTTTCCTGTAGGTGGTGTGGTATATCTCTGAACGTCGACATTACACCACACTTCTACAAGACCCGTTGAGTTATTGTAAACTCGCTTATTCGGTATGTTGTATCCTAGAAAGATTCCTTCATCTGCCTTCTCGCTGAATTTTCCTTCCTGCGTCTTCTTCAGAAGTGTACATGGCGCGCCAAAAGGTTCAAGATACTCCAAATTCGGTTTGCGTCTTTGTAGTAGCTCATAACATGTCTTTCCGTGGCGCTTGACTATTAGGACTCGATTAAGTGTATAACATGCATTTGCTACTGCCTCATTCCAGAATTGGATAGGCAGTTTCGAGTCCGCTAGCATAGTCCGTGCAGTCTCTATCAAGCTTCTATTTTCCTCTCAGCAACTCCATTCATCTGAGGCGTGTATGCTGAAGTGAATTGATGAACAATCCCCTTTTCCTTGCAGTATGCCTCCATCCATTGATTCTTGAATTCAGTCCCGTTGTCTGAGCGTACTTGTCTAACCTTTAGCTTGTAGAGAGATTCCAGAGTGGTGACTAATTCCTTGAATGACTCAAATGTTTCTGATTTGGATTTCAGAAACATTACCCAAGTGAACCTTGAGTAGTCATCAGTGACCACAAAACAGTACAGATCGCCTGCAATGCTCCTTGTACTGACTGGACCAAACAGATCCATGTGAAGAAGTTCAAGAGGAAGTTCTATTGAATGAACTTTCTTTTCCTTATGAGACTTCTTTGTCTGTTTGCCTTTCTTGCAAGCTACACAAAAGTCAGGAAGTTGGAAGTTCTTGACATTTACTCCTCTCACTAAGTCCTTCTGAATCAAGTGATTCATCTTCCTTTGACTAATGTGTCCCATTCTCCTATGCCAGGAGATTGAGTCCTTCTCAGTAGCTTTAGATAGAAAGCACTGCACTTCATGATCCGTTGGAGCAGCTGTTGACAGATCCAAGACATATAGGTCCTTATATCTTGAAGCAGTCATAGAACTTGATCCTCTGGAATCATATAGTCTTTCTTCAGCACGTAACACTTGTTGTTGTCGAAGATGACTTTAAACCTTTATCGCAGATTTGGGAAACAGAAAGCAAGTTATTTTGAAGTTGTTGAACGTAGTTCACCTTATCAAACTTAACTTTCTGATTTCCCACTTCTCCCTGTGCTGTGATGTATCCTCCCTTGTTTCCTGCAAAGGAAACATGCCCTCCTTTTATTTGTTTGACATTTGATAAAAGGGCTCTATTTCCTGTCATGTGCCTGGATGCTCCGCTGTCTATAATCCACGTGTTAGTCTCAGCGCTATACCGAACACCCTGCACATATCAAGTAAATGTATTAGTTTAGGTTAGGAACCCAAGCCTTTACTGTCTTGGGTTTCCCAGAGGCATCACACATCATAAACTCTACCCATTGACCTTTAGAAGGTGAGGGTAACTCAGATTCCTTCTTGTCATCAGTATCAGTCACACAGGTAGTCTTCTCTTTCCATAAGCCAGATTTGTGCAATGCCTGTTTATGATAAACAGTCGTCTGGCTTACAGGTTGGACTTTAGGTTCACTAGATCTTCTAGGTGGAGTTAGAGAACTCCTCTTAGAAGACCTAGGTCTAGAGTCCTGAAGATCAATCTTCTTCCTAGGTGTCTGATAGAAAGGACAATAGGAAGCAATATGTCCACATTCTCCACAGTTGTAGCACAATCTGCTATCAACCTTATAGTTTGACTTTCTTTGTGGAGAAATGCGTGACACTTTAGTAACATCAATTACCTTAGGTTTTGACTCTTGCATGTTTGATGTTTTCTCTGGTTTAACAAATTTAACTGTTTTAACTTGTTTAACTTGTTCAACCTTTTGGTTAACTGGTTTTAGACTTGTAGCATGTGAAAAATTAACATTTGAAGTCTTTTTGGGTTCTGATTTGACTCTGTTTGACCCTGACTTTAAGTTAACTTTTTCAAATTCATTTTCCAGATTAACACAAGGCAATTTACCCTTTGCCTTTGAAGTGGCCTCCTTTTGTTTCTGTCCAGATTCAGTAGATGAACATGATGTGTCTGGATCAGTAACAAGAGGAGTGGTCACCACATGATCCTTGATTGGGTTGTTGTTTACTGGTCTAGACTTGGTGTTCATCAAGGTCTCAGGTGGTGGTGGAACCACTTTGTATCCTAATCCCTCCCCATTATTTCTTTCTCTCACTAAGTGTTGAACTATGTGTGAAGAACTAGTCCAACTATGCAGTTTCTGTTTTAAGGAATTAACTTCTACTTCTAGAACTGCCTTTTGTTTCTTAGTGTCCTCTAGGGAGTTTAGATAGTACCTAATGTCATTTGATTGATTAAAGGCAACTACTTCGGTTTCCCTAAGTTGCTTAGTCAATAGGTCTATCTTTTCTTATAACTATGCTCATTTTGTTAGAACTCTATTGGCCTCAGTGCATAGTTGTAAGTCCTTTACTAAGTTATCATTGTGATCTAATAACCTAGCAAATTTTTCATCAATGCTATTCCTAAATTTATCACAGTTAGAACAAGCATGATTATTAAACATTTGGTCAGTTGTACTTACCTGTGTTGTTTCAGAGGAGTTAGCCATCAACGCAGCATCAGACGTCTCTGGTTCTGGTGATTCTGACTTTTCTGAATCTGACTTGGAAGTTTCCTCCTTTGGTGTGTAACTGACTTCAGCTGCAGTTGTTTCTTCACTGTGTGACATTGCTATATCAACTGCTATATCACCTTCACTCGCAGAATCATCATCAAGATCTTCAACACTGGCAATGTTGGATTCTGGGTGACAAATCTAAAACTCCAGTCCTGTCCTTCATCATCATGAGCAGTCAAGGCTTTTGGGTCCTTGTTTGATGAAGTAGAACTAGAGGCTTGCTTGTCTTGGTGAGTAAAGGATGAGAACGGGTTCCCATTACCCGTCTTCTTTGGTTTGACACATTCCCTCTTGAAGTGCCCTTTCTCTCCACAGTTGAAGCAAGTCACCTTGCTCTTGTCAAAACCAAAAGTAGTATCCTTAGTAGCTATCAAGTTCTGTCCAGTCTTCTTAACAAACTTTTCGCCCTTCGGACAGCGCTAGCTAAGGCCCACATTATATCCATCCTTTCCAGCTCCATTTCATCTACCTGCTCGTAGTCTTCATCAGCCAAGTGACAGTTTCCAATCTTCCCACCACAAGTCCATCATATGAATGAACTACAGCGGCGAGAAGATCCATATGCTCTCGTGCTACTTCTACAGTCACATTCCCGAGATTCTCGGTCTTCAATTTGGTAGCACTTGCTTCTGATCCAATATAATGGGTACATGATGACCCAGACGTGGTCTGATCCAGAAGTAGAAGCATGTGAAGACCTGACGAGCTAGACACAAATGCTGTCTGGAGAGGGCTCCAGAAGTCTTAGATTGGGGCGGTGGCATTTGTATAAAGCTGGGTTTGTGTAAAATATGATGACTTCTGTGCTCTAACTTCATCCTTAGTGCTTCTTCACGCAGTCTAAGAATAAAGTCATTTATATCCAGCTTTATAAGTATACCATTCTGTCTAAGATTAGACACGAATGATGCCCACTTGTCAGGCAATCCATCAGCGAAGTTGCTTACTTTCTCTTCCATAGTAGTCTCCACTCCATGTGTATGCAACTCGCTCATCAAATGGTAGAATCTGTCTATGACTTCATCTAACCCCTCGTTACCAATTGATGAGAAGTTATCGAATTCTTTCTTTAACTCCTTTGCCTTGATCGCCTTTAACGATGCATTCCCATCATACCTTTTCTCTAGCTCATCCCACAGTTTCTTAGACTGCTTGTTCTCTGAGTACTGGTGGAATATATCTTTGGGGATCGACTGAGTTATCATCGCATAAACTCTTTTCTCAGCATTATACTTTACTTTCTGAGCGTCAGTCATCCCACTCAACGTTAGTTTCACTCCATCTGCTCCCACCGGTGTACTATATCCAACTTCGATAGCTTCCCACAGATTAGGATCTACCCCATTGAGGTAGATCTCAAAACGTTGCTTCCAGTGAGGAAACTCATCTAACGTCAAGAGCTTTGGTGGTTTATTGTGAATACCCACCTCACTCTCAAGCAGCAGCAGGTTCTGTATTCTTGAGTCCTTCCCCGCAGTAAAGGCTGACATCTGATCTTCCATGGTTACTAAACTTAGAGTCTAATCAAATCAACTTTAACTGGTGCGACTGAAGAATGCGAATGGTCCTCT